>JAKSZP010014625.1:0-154531 GCA_022478985.1 Massospora cicadina | reverse complement strand
AGTTTACATTTTCTTTATGTTAACTTAAGAGAGCCTGTGCTTGGACCTCTTCAAGAAGTCTCATGAAAAATTAGCCATTTAATTCGCATAACCGTAACTCTCTCCTCTGGTGCACCGCTGGGATTCTCTGGTTCCCTCCATCCTGGGCCGGCTTTGAACTCCAGCCCAGTGCACCAATTGGGTATGAATCCCACTATGGGATTCACTCCAGCCTTATTGTTAGTCCGGTTTTTGTTCTATTATATATTGTTAACCACCCTCGCCCTAAGTTACTCTAGCTCAAGAACCCTCTGTGTGACTCTACTAACTTTATTACTGACAACTAGTTCCCTGTCGTTGGGTCTGTTCACCATGCATGACTCCTCTGGGAATAGGAGATTTATAGACACTCTCCTTACAGTGAGCCCCTCATACATATCTTAGCTAAAAACACTCCTTTCCATTGGGGTGCTGAACAAAAATCCGCATTTGAACACTGAAAAATTGCTGCAACAAAGGCCCATCCTCCGCCAACTTGACTATAGAAAGCCCTTTAAGATATTCACGGATGCCTCTGATTATGCTGTTTGATCCATCTTGGCTCAATTGGATGAGCATGGGGTCAAACATCCCGTGCCCTACTTCAGTAAGATGCTATCCAAAGCAGAACGTAATTACAGCGTCACTGAAAAAGAATGCCTGGCTGTCTTGCTTGGCGTAAAGTACTATAACCCTTTCCTCTATGTGACTTCTTTCATGTATTCACTGACCAAGCCTCATTAAAGTGATTGAAAAATATAAAAGATCCCACTGGACGGGTGGCACGCTGGCTTTGAAGCTCCTGCACTATGACATGACAACTGAGTACTGGGCGTGAACTCGCCATATGAAAGTTTATGGGTTAACGCGGCTGACTATCCTTCACCTAGATAATGGTTAAGCTGAGAGGCTGCACGACTTCCTTATGACCCCTGAAGCCTGGGAGGATGAGGATAAACCCGTCAGTAAAATGTTATCCTGACACTCCAACAATACCAAGTTAGAAAGCGGGAAGTTGATTAATAAAGTAGATGTGAATTAGTTACTCCATCTCCGCCCTTCTGAGCGAGCCTCATGATCATGGAGGTTCATTCAATTCTGGGGCACAGTGGCGTGCGCAAAGCTTATGAATAAGTGAAGGATAGGTATTACTGGTAGGGAATCATGGAGTCTATCATAGAAGTGCTGGACTCCCGCCTTATCTATAAGAAACAATCCAGCTACAAATTCAAGTATCAATGCCAACCCACTACGACGCACAACCATTTCATACAATAATTTTAGATGTGGTGGGTCTTCTACCTCAGACTACCAGTGGAAATTGATATGTCCTGGAAGGCATTAATTACTTCACCAGAAGGGTTGAAGCGGTTGCTTTTCCTGCCCAGACCGCCAAGGCCAATTTCATCTTCCTTCATAAAAATATATCCACCCAACATGGCTGTCCTCAGGTCCTCCTTTGTGACAATGTGAAGAATTTCACCTCAAGAGCGGTAGAGCTTCTAACTACTTCTATGGGGACGCAGTAATATTCTCGGCCCCCTACAACCCTTCCACAAATGGTATTGTGGAAAGAGCAAATGGAGCCCTGGTTTTTATATGATGAAAGATGTTCAGCTCCGATTTACTACATTGAGATAAAATTCTTAACTAGTACTCTCTTGGCCTGCTGGATCAGCTATCACCAGATCCTCAAATTTCACCTTTCCGCGTGTTATATGGTCAAGAACCTGGATGACTACGTTAGTAGCCAAAGATATTTTTTTGATAAATAGATCCTGATCAAGCCATGAAAATATGGCTCAGCACATTATTCAGTTGCGATCAGAGGCAATGACTAACTTGGCAAAGACTGTCACAAAAGAGGGCCAAGCATCTAATGAGGTCCAGGTCCCTCTTCCTACCTTCCAAGTATATGACTTGGTGCTATACTACTACAATTGTGTCACTCCTATAAGTGAGAAACTTGGGTCTATCTAGGAAGGCCCTTTTGTCATCACTTATAAGCGAGGGGATAAGTATCCCATTAAATCCCTTGCTACCAGAGGTACTTTCAACTAAGTTCATGGCTGAGCCCTACAGCCTTATTCTTTCCCTAACTCTCTTGGAGGGGGTGATGTCAGACAATTACAAGTCCAATATTGCAATAAGAGTTCCTTTAGGTTTTGATAAAGATAAAATCAGCCAAAAGACCAAAGTCAATTCGCGGTGGAACCCCTCAAATTGGGGTAGCACTTTTAATAGTACAACTTGACAAATAGCACAAGTTTAAGCAGTCAGATTGCACTGACTGTGTGTTAGAATATGGGAAGCCATTCAGAGATCCCCACGTCCTACAGCCAATTTAGTTTAAATTCTAATGTGGAGACTGGCCCCTTTTATAGGCCTGAGGGGTCCCACCAAGTGAAAATAATTCTCAGCCAATGATTGGGTCAATTTTATAATTAATTGCTGCCACACAGATATATCCTAACTGCAACCAACTTTCCATTGGCCATTGATTTAAGTGATGCGAGTCTTAAGAGCTTTGATAGGCTGAAACTCAATCTTCCCTAATTTGGCTTTCCTAGCCTAGTCCAAAATTTTTATTGATTTTCCTTTAAACCTTGATACAGTTTAAATACTAAGCGGCAAGATATTGAGAGGATTTGGTTTTTACACCTCATCGCTAATAAAATACATTAAAATTTAGCTTTATAGTATTAGTGTTTTATTACTTTATTATAAGTAATAAAAAATAATTTCCTAAATAAAATTGTTGAGAATTAGGTGCAAAATGCACCAGCGATATCTGAAAAGCCCAAAATCCAACACCCCCAGTCTTCACCATTATTCAAACCAAAAAGATCACCACTTCTCAAAAACCATGCAACCACAATTTCTGTCCAACGCCCCGCCCATGGCCTCATATGGGGGTATGTTCACTAGCCCAGAGGTTGCCCAATTCTCTTCAGGAACCATAACACATATTGAAAAAATAATGTGAATATCAAAAGGTTGCCTACATCTAACCAAAGAGGCAATATGCATAGGTTATTCAAGCAGTTTGAGAATTTCCATCAAAGGAGTTTTGGATTGCTGTAAGAGAAATTGCTAATCTTCACCCTAGATGTTGAAAACGCTGACAAGGTGTTAATACTTTTGCCCATATTCCCAGTTGACTATATTACCAGGGTTTGCTAGGAGATAATTCTTTAATTTGAAGTGAATTGGATAATGGTTGGCCCTGATTTCAGGGTAATAATGTTTGGGTGATTTATGGTTATTTGCCTAGGTCAGATCTGTCAGGGATTGATTTGGAAAAATGCTTAAGATCTTGTAGGAAGAGTTGCTGAAGAAATAGGGGCATTTGATAATTGATTAACTATCAGGTGTACCAATTGGGATCAATTAGGTTTCATCACTTACTGATTGGGAATTTAAGGATAAAGTTGTGAGGTGAGTGATGCCGCCTGCAACTAGTGAATTGATCAGTTGGTTTGCAATCAGCCTTAATGATTAACAAGTCCTATTACCTAAGCAGGTCACTTGCTGTAAGGATTTTCCCTGTGTTAGGTGTAAGCCTTATCCAGGAAAAGTATCGACATCCCCCTTCAAGGGGTGTAGATCCTAAATGGATTATTAGATATGAAAATAAGAGTCAAATCTACAAGTATATTGAATCTGGGGCTTAGTATAAGTCACCCCAAATTCGAGTAAATAACACATCCTTTTCCCTTAGGTCATGTGACCTGGGATATCACCTGACCTGGTCATGAGGGTGGCTTGATCCAAGTAAGGGTCAGAATAGTGGGCCATCCAGAAGACCAGGAGAAACCCTACTTGGACAGGGCCACAATGATCCTTGAGCCACGTGTCCCCAAATACCCTATAAATATCCCTAATCTTTAGTCTAATAAAACAATTCCGTTTATAGGATCTATTTTATCTTATATTTTTATTTTAAGTTGATTTATTCAGATGAACGGAGTCTCATCCATTGTCACGTCCAGAGCTGCCCCTGTCCTCTTGGCTGACGCCAGCCCCTTGCAGTCAGCCTACTTGTTGGGTTCCCCAGCGTTAGCACCAGCGAGCGCGTCTTGGGAAACCTGACAGTTGGTGCTCACTACAGGGGGGCTTCCCTGGAGCGCCCTGAGGTGCTACCCTCAACCTTGGACGATAATGAACCCACCGTGAGCACGCCAGACGCCGATCTTCTCACTTACCTCTGATGGAATGGCTAAGACCCCATCACAGATGGGTCCAAATTCCCAAGGAAATCCTTTAAGTGTGCCCCCAAAGACTTCATTTGCTTCTGAGCTCCCAGTCAGCTGAAGCCCTTGCTGGACCTGTTAAAAACGCCTGAAGAATTAAAAAACGATGAACTTGAGCCAAAATGACAGCATCATAAAATAAAAAGATTAGTGAAGGCAATAAATTACTACAGAGACCAAGCATCGTGGTTCAAGAGGATGTGGGATGCTTGGAGAGAAGAAGCCTTTGAGGACATCACCCAGTGGGATGACTATTGGGCGCTAGAACCAGTTTACTGTGATGAAAGGGCTATGTTCAAAAACCTTTTAGCTTTAAACAAAATTTGAGTAAAAATTGGCCAAGCTACAACTCATCCTTTGGTCAAAAAGTGAAATTTAAAATGATCCAAGTGCTTAAAATTCAAAAACAATTATTTTTAATACTAACCCTAATTTTTATTTAAAAATAATTTAAACCAAAACCCTCCGTTCAAAGTTTGGACAAGTCAAGAATCAATTTCCAATCTCAACAAGCTTAAAAAATTTGCAGGAAGCCTAAAACACAATTGATGTGATGATTCGACTCAAATGCCAGGCAAAATACCTGGGACTTACCTCTGCACCATTGAGAATAAGCTTGATGTCTCTTTTCCAGCAATGCTATCACTTTCTGATTTTGATGACGCCCTACCCAAGATTGGGCCTCAAACTACTACAACTAAAAATATAAAGTCCCCAGTTCAACTCTCCATTTGGGATAGCATTGATCCCAATGAAGATGAGAGTCAAGAAAAAGTGGAGTTTGATAACTCCTTTCCAGCAACGTTATCACTTCCCAATTTTGACAGTGCCCCTCCCAAGATCGGGCCAAGTATTAATAAGATAACTAATTTAGTTGACCTGGTTCAACTCTCCAATTGGGATAGCGCCAATCCCAAAGAAGATGAGTGTCAAGAAAAAGTGAAGCTCAAAGACTCCTTTCTGGCAATGCTATTGCTTCCCAATTTTGGTGGCGCCCCTCCAGAAATTGGGCCAAATTTAATTAAAATATATTTTAGATGACCTGGTTTGACTCTCCAATTGGGATAGCGCCAATCCCAACGAAGATGAGAGTCCCAAAGAAGCAAATCCTGAGAAACCAGCTGATGTCACCTCCACTACCGTTGCCAACCTTCTGGCCCACTTCACATTTTCCTCTCAAACCTTGTTATATGGTTCACTTTTGGTCGCGAGTGAGATTTGCTCACCCCAATCCTGAGATGGTAACTTGGCGTCGCTCAAAGAGGCCCCCCTATTGGAATCTTCAGGGGGCCACGCCCTACCATCGCCTGGCCATCCTCCAAGCTCGTGGGGTCGCTTGCCTGCACTACCCACTGTCAACGACCTTTTCCCTGAGCCTTACCTGAATCTGTTGGCAGATAAGGTGATCTCCAGATGCCAGGTTCAAGTGGCAACTGAGATGAACCGAAGACTTGAAGAGGCTGAAGCCTGCATGGACAAGATGGCGTAGAAGATGAACAAACGGATGGCTCAGATGGAGGTGGAGTTGACGGCCTCCAAGTCAGAAATCTGGGACCAGACCAACCAGATCAAAACGCTTACAATCGACAACTTGCAGCTTAGGCTGGAGTTAACTGACCTCAAAACCAAATGGCAGCTCAAAGCCAATCATTACAAAAAACCAAATTGCTCAGATAGTAGCAGATCATGGATCAAGGAGCTCGAAGCCACCTTTCCCAAAGAGCGATCCAAATTTACTATCAGGGCCTTAGCCAATGTATTTTCCCGCTTCAAACCCTATTCACACCCAAGACCTCCAAGTCAACTATGAGGGCCTTAGCTGATGTTTTTGTCCAGCTTCAAACCCTAACCACACCAGGCACTATCACTGACCTGGTCTGCATTTCGCCTGAGGCTCCGTATGCCCCCAAACTTGAGTCCTCTGACCCTCAGGCCACAACTTGCTCCCCTAGGCCAAGGCTTGGAGGGGGCTCTGTTGGGATTTTCCTGGGTTAGGTGTAAGCCTTGTCTAAGGGAAGGATTGACATCCCCCTTCAAGGGGTGTAAATCCTAAACGGATTATTAGATTCAAAAAATAAGAGTTAATTCTACAAGTATATCGAATTTGGAGCTTGGTATAATTTATCCCAAATTTGAGGAAATGGCACATTCCCTTCCCTTAGGACATGTGACCTGGGATATCACCTGACCTGGTCATGAGATGGCTTGTTTCAAGTAAGGGTCAGAATAGTGGGCCATCCAGAAGACCAGGAGAAACCCTAATTGGACAGGGCTACAATGATCCTTGAGCCACGTGTCCCCAAATACCCTATAAATATCTTTAATCTTTATTTTAATAAAACACTTCCATTTATAAGATCTATTTTATCTTATATTTTTATTTAAGTTAATTTATTCAAATGAACAAAGTCTCATCCATTGTCACGTCTGGAGGTTGCCCCTGTCCTCTTGGCTGATGCCAGCCCCTTGCAGTCAGCCTACTTGTTGGGTTCCCCAGCGTTAGCACCAGCAAGCGCGTCTTGGGGAAACCCGACACTTGCCAAATATGTTTGGTTCACTTGTATTGAGAGGAAAATGTTAGGAATACATTTTATGAATCTTTCCATTTTAGGTCTCAAGGATATTCAATGATGGAATCCTAGACAGGATAGAAGGCCATCTCTGCTGAGATGAGGATGGGTAATGAAAATGGCATTGGCCGCCATTTCATTGAGGAGGTGCCAACTGAGGGTTGGGCACCAAATTTCCCACTATAAATTCCCTAAAGAATTCATCAAAAAACATTAAGTAATTACCAGAGTATTATCTTAGTATACTTTATCAGAATCCATTTTGAGTTCTATTCTTTCTCAAGGAAATTATTGCTGTGTGCTTTAATTGGGATACTCTTTAGGATTAAGAGTAAGGATCTGAGCGGGGATCAGAGTAGAAGCTGAATCAAATCAGGGTTTGCTGCAAACTGTGGGTCATAGAGAGAAACTGTAAACAGGGATTTGATCATAGATGAGTTAGGCGGTACCAGGGAACTTGTCCTTATTCAGAACATCATAAGTATCCTGAGAGGAAATAATGGCCAAGCGTTGGACCAATTCTAGTACTTCAATTTAACAATACATAATAGTCACCACACTATTATCAACAATCATATTTAACTATCAAACAACGCGGAGAATTGCACAACTGAACCTGTTCAGTTAAGACATTTATAGGGGTTAATAACCAAGAATAATCAGAAAAATTATAAATTTTAACAATTGGTGCTCATTACTGGGGGTGTAGTTGAGTAGAGGATACTAAGACATGATACCATATGAAGATTTTTTTTTCAGCAATAATTTACTATGGAAAGTAACATTATTGAAGACTGAACATGAAGTGGATCACGTTCAATTGAGTACAATCAGCTCAATTGTGGAGCTACTAGTGAAGTCAATCACAGAAGATACTCAATAATTGGAAAAAGGCCTTGCAGCCTAGATATGGAACTGTCTAGTGCCACAAGAAAACCTGTTCCACCCGACATCTACTTAAGATGAAAATTTTTCATCAGGGCCAACTTAGGTTGAAATTGGGTCCACTTGAAATAGTCCTGAGGAACAGCAGGGCCAAATTGGGTTGATTTTGGGTCTGCTTGAAATAGTCCTGAGGAGTGAGGTGCTAGATGAGACACTAGATCAATCTGTGTGATTAAGGGATCATTTCCAGATTCATCAGTAGATTTACTTCCAACGTTTTAAATGGCCTCAAATGCCAAAAATCGCTTTTAGGAGAAAAACGATCTGAACAGTAAAAATGGAACTGTTGAATAATGTGGAATTCATGATTTTGAGAAATATGAAGATTCAAGCATCAGTTGCTAAAATATGAAGTAAATTGGGACCTGTTGGACGAATGACAAGTCAGGATTGAAGGCCTAATGAATCAAAACATTCAAGTGTATTTTCAAAGTTGGCAAGTGTTGCCTATACATTAAGGAATAGCACTGCTGGTTGTATAGTGAAGAAATTCAATACTAAAATCGGAAGTATTAGACCTAAGAGAAAATAGTTGCAATGTTCCCAACAGACCTATGAACCATTAAATGGTTATGTTCTGAGATTTTGGTTAAGTCCTAGAAGAGAACCACTGAAGCAAATAGATGATTAAATTTTAATAGGATAAGATTTTGAACCAGGATAACTGGTAGGTTAAAGTATGCCTAGGACCCAGTTTGGATGAAGGGGAAAAGAAGGACCTTTGAACATTATTATAGGTTAAAAGCCCCATTGCAAAAGAAAAATACAAAAATATATACAAAATATTAATATTGATTTTATTGGTACATGATTTTTAGATCTAGGAAGTGACAAGGTATGCCAACGGAGATCCTAGAAAATCAGGGAATTCCACTGAGGATCAAGAATGTGAAAACCGTACTTCTGGGATCATAAATAAAGCAACATGGGGTTGACATTAGAGATACTGGAGCTGCTGTATGGGGAGGTCGGAAGCCCCTGGAAGAAGTCCAGAGTAGAGCCTTGAGTGGCTCCTGGAATAATAATGCTGGGCCATGGAGAAATTAAGTTCACCTGACAAATTTAAGCAAAGGCCTGATTAATATTGGAAAGAATCAGATCGTTTCATTTGTTTACCTAATCCCAATGGTCAAACTGAGGAAATTCCACGATTTTGGGACCCTTGATGAGATGGGATTACCAGCCAGGGTAACTGAGAGTATCAATCTATTGGTTGATTAAGAGCAACTCACAGATCTGATGGAAGGACAGCAAGAGGAGGTGCTTAAATTGTTTGAAAATTATTGGGAAGTATTTTCCAAGGATGACCACAATTTGGGTTGCATGAGAGATTTGATCCACAAGGCTGATACTAAGGAAAATTTACCAATAAGGATGAGACTAATTTGATGGTCAAAGGCAGCTGAAGCAGTAGTGGAGGAAGAAATCAGCAAACTAGTGAATCATGGGCTTCTAGTTCCATCATTGAGTTCCTAAGCGAGTCAATTCTTATTGTAGTGAAGAAGTATGGTTCTAATCAAGTGGTGATAAAACTGAAAGCTGAACAAGATTATGAAAAAGGATTCATAAACGTTACCAAGAATTGACAATACACTAGATCAATTGTGAGAAGCGAAGTATTTTTCGCAATGGATCTATTATCAGGATATTGGAAAATTGATTTGCAAGAGAAGACCAAGAAAAGTGTGTGATTAACGCACAGGGGCTATATCAACTGATGAGGATACCCATGGGTCTGTGAAGTGCCTGTGACGTTCTAGAGGGCCATGGACGCTATACTATATGACTTAAAGTTGTCATGCATCCTGGTGTACTTGGACGATATCAATGTGTTCAGTAGGACGTTTACTGGCCATTTGCACCTCTTGGAGGAAGTGTAAAAAAGACTATCCACGGCCAACTTGAAGATTAAGCTAAGGAATTGTCACTTCTTCAAGAAAGAGTTGGAATACCTGGGATTTGTTATCATCTCTAGTGGACTGCAGCCACAAGCTCAGAAGATCAAACCTATATATTGAATGGCTGTGCTGAATAGTGTCCAAGATATCCAAGTGTTCCTTGGAATGGTCGGATACTATAGAAAATTTATTCAGGATTTTTCCAGAATTGCCAATCCCTTATTCCATTTGTTTAAGGATCTGAAGAAAGGATTCGTTTAGAATGAAGAATCACAGAAAACCTCGATGAGTTATGCCAGTACTTGATAGATTCTCTAAATTTGAAATATCTGAATTTCAATTAAGTATTTATTATACAAACTGATGCTTTGTTGACAGCGATCAGCACCATATTGAGCCAAGTAGATGAATTTGGGGATGAAAATCTGGTGGCATATGTGAGCCAGACACTCTTAGCCAATGAGAGAAACTACACCATAACTGAGAGCGAATGCCTTATGGTCATTTACGCCTGTTAACAGTTTCAGGTGTGCATCCATGGAACGCACTTCAAAGTGGTGACAGACCACTCCTCATCGCATTGGCTTCACAATTTATGAGAAACAGAAAGATGAATGGCCTGGTGGGCATTAGAGTTATAAGCTTATGAATATGAGATTGTCCACCAAGCAGGGGCTTCTCATCAGAATGCGGATGGCTTATTGCAGTTACTAATGGTCCAGATGGTATACCAGAAGGCAGATGAGCTATTCCAGAGAATGGTCGACGGAGAAATTGGAAATGAGCACTGAGAAATCCAAGGTGCACTTTGAAGAGTGATGGAAAACACCAAGACCATAGATTGACAAGTTTTAAGACAATCAATGGGAAGCGATTACTATTCCCAAAGCCACTGAAAAGAGCAGCTATTGTCTAAGCCGCTTATAAGGTTGTGGGCACAGAGGCCTGATAGAAACAACTGACCATAATCACCAGTACAACTAATGGGAATCAATCAACTATGATGTTGCGGACTATCTGGCTTGCTGTGTGGAGTGCCAGTTGCACAAGCCACATAAAATATGACTAGATTCTGACTGGTCTGCTCTAAATTAACTTGGCATATGGTGTCCATTGATGTGATGGGACTGCTGATGATGAGCACAGGGAGAGTCAAGTACATAATAGGTGCAATCAATCATCTGATGAGATGGGTTGAGATGAAAGTCCTGGCTAAAGTAGATGCTACCAGTACTGCGAAGTTCATTCTAGATCAAGTAGTATAATGACATGGATGCCTGCAGGTCCTGCTGAGTGACAATGGGATAAATTTCACATCTCACGTGATCCCACGATTAAATGAAATAATGGTGATCTGAGGTGTCATGTCTGTACCATACTAACTGGAGATGAACAGAATGGTGGAACAAGTTAATGGGACGCTGGCCATGGTACTGAGGAAGCTGGTCGCAAGAAAAACTTCCATGTGGGGAATGTACCAGAGTTCAGTGATATTCACCTACAATATCAGGCATAATATAGTGATGAGAAAACGCCATTTGAGTTACTATATAGAGGAAGCCTTTGTTGCCACCAATTTTATGTTTAATGGTGGAACCAATATTGGGGATGAGTGCTGAGCAGTACCTGAACCATTTGACAAATATCCTGATCAAAATGCAATTGCAAGCACATGATGCTACTTTGAAGAAAAGGATTAGAGCAAAAACAGTGGATGATATGAACTGCCCTGCCTTATCAAAATACTGAATAGGCGGAAGAGTTGCCTATTGCATTACATATGGTTTTAGGAGAAGAAACAAATTGGATGCGTTGTGGTCAGGTCCATTTGAGAGTATCACCAAGATGGCAATGGATGCTTATTCCATTAATAAACTTTTAGATGGAATAATAGTAAATCAAGTCCATACTAAGTATTTAAAGTGATGTATCAAGGAAAATTTTTTAAAGAAATAGTTCTCAAAGGACTGCTGAACCATTAAGTTGGTTATATCCTAATTTTATTTGGTTAAGTCCAAAAAAGGACCACTGAACCAAACTAGATGGTTAAGTCTTAAAAAAGTAGGACTCTTAACATATAAAACTGGTAGGTCTAAGGATACCTAGGATCCAGTTTAGTGGAATAAAAAGAAAAGATGGACTGCTGAACTGAAAAAAGTCAAGTCCCATGGAAAAAAGAAGAAAAAAATAAAAGATTGATAAAGATTTGAGAAAAAAGATTATAAAAAATGTCATAGAAAAACTGATATATTTTTATAATTTATATTTTTTATTTATTATCCTCAATATGGGGATGATTACGCCTATGTTGCCTCTTGGAGGAGGAAGGATGGATTGTAGTAGGAGTAAATTAACCATCAATATCTATGTGAGATTGGATGCTAGTGAGGGCTAGACTACTCGGAAACCAGGTTTGTTGGGTGGATGCAGATCCCTGCGAGAGAGCAACTAAGGGAAGAGAAATTGAAATGTCAGAAGATGCCAAATGTGATACCCCAGTATGGGGAGGAAAGCAACAGTACAAGAAGAGTCAGTTGGCGAATAGCCCCAAGTAATCTTAATATGGCACTGGGGCCAGAAGATTGGTCTTGAGCGCTTGCAACAGGCTTTGTCAATAACACTGGACATATGGGCTGGCAACGAGCAAGGGATACTAGGCGGGGGTTGCTGAATCATGCCCCCTATCAAAGCCATCAGTGGAAGATACTGATGGGATGCACTGGAAGTGAGATAGTCATGCAAGTAGCGATTAACATCCTGTAAGCAATGAATATGAGCTTCTCAGAAGCTGAAGAAGAAAGAGTGATGGAAACTGGGAGAAGCTGAAAGCTTCATGGCCCAATTTCGAAGAACTTGGCTAGTAAAGAAAAGACTAGGGTGCAATATTCAATCTAGGATGTTTTCAACATCAGAAGAATTTAGAGCTATGGACAAAGCCTCGGTGACTTGGGCCCTTACTTATGCATAGGGGAGTTTAAGATGTACACTGTTGTTAATGGTTAGTTCAGTAGCCAAGACAGCTGGCGTGTACTATTGACCAAGATGGAAGAGGAACTATAGAAGAAAATCTGATCTGGTGAGGAAAAATTATTGAGAGAAAATGGCATTGCTTCAGGAGGTTCATTGATGATAGTAGGTGTATCTAAGAAGGGAGCCAAAATCAGGAGAGCTTCGAAATCTAACTCAGGAAATGACAACAGAGGAAGGATAGGTCATGAGTCATTCAAGGCAATCACTAACCTGGTTTCAGTGGTGTTAGTTACTATTTCCAGTAATTCCACGGAAGGACTGGCTATTGGTACTTGACTAGGAGTATGAGTCCTGGAAGGACTATAGAAAAGGTTCTGGAACGCAGAATGACTCATCTGCTGGAAGAGCCGAAGGTCTTGATCAGGAAAGATATTGAGCAGCTGTTGGTATCAAGACTTAGAATTTGACATATGAGCTGGATGAGAGGGGGATGTCAGACTTATATGATAGTTGACATCATGCACTCTAAAATCAATTAATCTATACTTCTAGAGAATTAATCTCAAAATTAATGGGATAAGCTCTCCACTGAAGAATTAAGAATAATATGAGTTAAGAGGTTATTAAAAGAAAATAACAAGAGTGAACATAGATGAGCATACTTAATTGGGCTGCAAAAAGATTGATGGTAAGAATCTCCTGTCAAGAATGAGGAGAAAATCAGGAAATTGAGGGTGTCAGACCAAGAATCCTGAATATGACAGTGGGTCATATGCCATGACAGGGGGAAAACAGATCCCAAAGAAGATCTTCATAAGTAAATCAATCAGCATGGCATGACAGAAGGTCCTGGGAATCACGCTCTGAGTAGGCAGTAGCGAGGAGAAAGAGGAAGAGAGCCACATGCCAATGATTGTCTCAAGCAGCGTTGAGGACTGATTGATAATACTCCGCTTATACAAATGAAGTTTTTGAATGAGCGTCCAAAGTGGTGTTCTCCTGCCCCAATCCTTTTCTTGTTGAAAAACTAGGCAAGAGGGGGATGTGTTATGATTTTTTCCCATATTCCCAGCCAACTAGATTACTAGGGATTGCTAGGGGATAATTCCCTAATGTGAATTGAAATGGATCATGGTTGACCCTAATTTCAGGGTAATAATATTTGGATGATTTTAGGTTATTTGCCTAGGTCAGATCTGTCAGGGATTGATATGGACAAATGCTTAAGACCTTGTAGGAAGAGTTGCTGAAGAAATAGGGGCATTCGATAATTGATTAACTATCAGGTGTACCAATTGGGATCAATTAAATTTCATCACTTACTGATTGGGAATTTAAGGATCAAGTTGTGAGGTGAGTGATGCCGCCTGCAACTAGTGAATTGATAAGTTGGTTTGCAACCAGCCTTGATGATCAACAAGTCATATTACCTAAGCAGATCACTTGCCAAATATGTTTGGTTCATTTGATTGAGAGGAAAATGTTAGGAATACATTTTATGACTCTTTCCATTTTAGGTCTCAAGGATATCCAATGATGAAATTCTAGACAGGATAGAAGGCCATCTCTGCTGAGATGAGGATGGGTAATGAAAATGGCATTGGCCGCCATTTCATTGAGGAGGTGCCAACTGAGGGTTGGGGACCAAATTTCCCACTATAAAAACCCTAAAGATTTCACTAATAAAAACATCGAGTAATTACCAGAGTATTATCTTAGTATACTTTATCAGAATCCATTTTGAGTTCTATTCTTTCTCAAGGAAATTATTGCTGTGTGCTCTAATTGG
This sequence comes from Massospora cicadina, assembly GCA_022478985.1. NCBI lineage: Eukaryota > Fungi > Entomophthoromycota > Entomophthoromycetes > Entomophthorales > Entomophthoraceae > Massospora > Massospora cicadina. Next base: position 140,088 of record JAKSZP010014625.1, on the reverse strand, counting down.
GAGACTCTTTTAGGATTAATTTTAAGAATCTGAGCAGGGATACAGAGAATAAGCTGGATCAAATCAGGGATTACTGCCAACTGTGTGTCATAAAGAGAAACTGTAAACAGGGATTTGAGCGTAGGTTAAGTTAAGCGGTACCAGGGAACAAAACTCTATCCAGGACATCATAAGTATTTTGAGAGAAATAATTTCCAAGCGTTGGACCAATTTCTAGTACTTTAATTCAACTATGGATAATAGTCGCCATACTACAATTAATGATTATATTTCACTATCAAATAATGTGGAGAATTTCACAACAACCAAACCTCTTCAGTTAATACATTAATAGGGGTTATTAACTGAGAATAATTAGAAAACCTATTAATTCTAACACCAGGTCACCTGTTACCTGGAAGATAGCTCCATGACCTACAAGGAGGTCAAGGATACAGTGCTACGCTTTTTTGGAATGATAGAAAAAATGGTGCAACATAAAAAATACTTCCTGACTATCAGGTTATGATGGAACGAAAACCTTTCAGCATTTTCTGACTGCTTCACCTTAGAAGTGCATGTGCTAGTAGGGGTGGGAACACTGTTAGAGGCGGATATCAGTATCACCATGACCGCCAATGTGAAACCTCATTGAGAGCTCTACAACGAAATGGCTTCAGTTCTCCAGGGGATATCCTCTTCCTGAAGATTTTCAATTACCTAAGGCAATTGGCCGCCACATTCAACCCACCCAAAGGAATCAGAAACAGTTTATAAATGTTTCCTAAGCTCCATCTGTGGGTGTCCAGCAGCAGCCAACTTATACTCTAATGGCAAATCTTCATACATACTACACTCTTTCAGCCAACCACGACTCACTTTTAATAACTTGGCTCATCCCTGGACACTTATCAATGCTTCGCCCAGTCCCTGTCCAGTTAAAACCCTTATCCAGGTTTAATAGCATTCAGAAATGTGATCCTTCTGAAATAGCTTGCTTCAAGTGAAGTCAGCAAGGGCATTACGCGGTAAGCTGCTCTATAAAGGGAATGTTTATGCAGTTCTGTGAATTTGGATGAGCAGGGAAAAGAACAAGAGGAGTAGAGATGGTGTCAGACAATTGCAAGCCTGATATTATGAAAAGAGCGTTTTGGACGAAGATGATTATAAAATCAGCCAAAAACTCTAGAAAATTCATGGGTAAATTTTTTGAATTGGGTAAATAATTTCATCAATATTGATAAAACTTGACCAAATTGTTCGAGTTTAGGTAGCTGGAATCTTCAGACTCATTGGTGGAACAAGGGAGCTCTTAAGAGGTTTCTCCCCATCTTACCACTAATTATAATTCAAGCCTCACCGTGGAGACTGGGTCCTTTTATAGGGTTGGAGGGGGTCCCAAAAAGTGCAGATATTTTCTCACATGGTGATTGGCTCAATTACATTAAAACTTTCCTCACGGGTTTGTCCTACCCACTATTAACCCTCCATTAGCCCTTCCAATAAAGCGAGGCGAGATTTGAGAGCTTCAATAGGTTAAGCGACCATATTTCCTAATTTGGCTCAAACCTAATAATGATTTGATGAGTATGCCCTTTGAGCCAGAGATGAGTTTAATTACTAAGCTGTGAAATTGTAAGAGGGTTTGTTTTCTTACCCCTCACGGCAACTAATAAACTATAAAACTTACAACAATCTAGTTTTTTAGTGTCTATTTATTTTTTTGATTTTAAGTGATTTCAATCCTCTGTTTGTTGGTGTTTAGGCTTAAACGCACCAGAAAGCTTTTTCTATCCTAAAATCCAACATAAGGGGCTCTCTATTTCCGCTGCATCAAATTTATTTGTCCCACCTGATCACAACAATTAAGTATATGTTGGTGCTCATTACTCTAACGATATATTTCTTTACCAACAAACCACCAATGATGCTAACGTGGTAGCCTGCTCTTAAGCCAAGGAAGGCATTATGGAAGGGAACCGCTAAGAGATTTAGAAATTATATGCCTGCCAGGTCTTGGAGAGTTACTCAGCAGATGAATCCTAACCCTCCTCAAATGTGGCATCATTGGAGGGCGTGATTGTTGTTAGCCCAGTGGTGTGAATTGTAAAGGAGTAACCGCAGCTAGGATCCAGTATTTTTGCACTTTCTCAATAAGAAGAATTCCTTTGACGTTCATGTATTAAACAGTCGTGGTTCTTCTTATTCTGAGTGTGCTTATTGTGACATTTTTGTGAAAACATGAAAATATGTGCTATCATTGACACTGATACCCTGGTCAACATAGTATCAACAAGGATGGTAGCTAAGCTGTCATTAAAACCTGAAGTGGAGCACTGGATGGTAAATGGGACTGTGGTGGCAGAAAGTTATATATTGGAGGGACCATACAATGCATTGCCTCTTCAGTTTAAGTCAATCGCTGTCTCTACGCCATCAATTGTGATTCCAAACCATAATTATAAAATGTAATTGGCGCTGATTCATGCGTCATTTTGGGGCCATGGTTGACATGGCAGAAGAAACCTTTAGATCCTGGGTCAGCGGATCCCTGTCTACTTTGAATCAAAGAGGGTGCTGTAGTAAACCGCTTGATATGGCAAAAAGCACCCTTATATAATGTGATGACGTAGTTCCTATATGATACCTCCAATTAGATTGAAAAACTTGTTTTCTTCCTAATCAAATATATGAGTGCCAAGAATATTGATACAATCAGTAAGAGCTTTAATAAAACCATCCGAACATCAAGCATTGTGGAAACAGAGCTCAAATTGGAGATACTGGAAGGTTTGTTCAGGGTTGGTCCATGGCCCCTACCATAAATAACGTCTTAAACCTCATGTGGCTTCAGGAATATTAGTATCCAGACCTTGGAAATCAAAGGGCTTCTGGCCAACCTACAAAAGGAGCCTCTTATGGTCCAAAGACATCAGGTGGTGGCTTATCTACAACAGACCCAATTGATGAGGTCCTTCTCGTTTCAGATTGGGCCCAAATCTGATCCACAAATTGACCTGGTGGATGAAATTTCGGATTAGGATGTGAATATGTTAGTCAAGCTGGAAAATTCCATGCTTGAGGAATAAATAGAAACTGGAGTCATATGTAATAACTCAGGAATTCAGAAATGAGGGCTAAGCTTTTATAGCACATGACCGTTATCCTGAATATGTTAAATCATGATTAACTGGGATTCAGAGCTTTTGCTCATAATAATTTGGTTGTCACTTGAAGCCTAAGGTAAAGGAGCCTTGTTAAGTAGGCTTTGTGATGCTATAAATTAAATTTATTTGAGGTACGCCAACCAGGGGATGAACATTAACAAAGCTCACAGAGCAAAAAAATGACTGAACAGACCTACCCAAACAGATTGTTTTGACTGCCCAAAATGAGTGGGAAACACAACTAAACGAGAACATAACCAACCAGTTGGGACAGAAACGAGTTACTCAACCAATCATGGCGGAAGGGGAAGGGGATTGTGGGGCTCATCCTCAGTATTGGGGTCCTCCTCATAAGGAAGAGTGTGAGTCAAGGTGGAGAGCAATGGTGTGGGGTAATCAGCGACTTGGGGAACGATTATATGATGGTCAGATGGTCATTGAAATTACATGCAGATAAATTACACCTTGGTATTGGGAAAAGCAGGTTTCCACATGAAGGCGGATGGAAGGAAGCAAGGATAATAAAGTGATGATGGCTCAGGTGACTTTTGTCTTGGCATGCAAAGCAATAGCAACTTTCTGGATGGCGGACTTTGCTTTTTTGTGGAGGGTTAAGATGTCATGTTTGCCATGCGGGGCTATGGTTGGAGCAATAATGGAAGGAGGGAGATCCTTGGAAAGTATCATTACTGAAAAATCGGCTATCTTTTGGATGTCACTAATATATAGGTGATCAGCTGCTGCAATAGTGAACTGGTGGTTAGAGAAGAACACAAGGGCGTTTGGCTAGGGAGCATAAAAACTCTGGGGGATCTGAATGGGGTACTGTAACTGGATAAATTTTTTGATTTGTGTTTTTGAGTCTTCAATTATATTCCCCATTTCATCAATTTCATCCAATGAAGTCCATGGGTTCAAGGTGTACTGGAAATTGGGGTTGGTGGATTAATGAGCTGTGGCTGTCGATTGAAAAACAACGTGAGAACAAACTGTTTTCCAACTTAATTCCTGATTGGTTGAGGTGAAGGTGGCACTAGACTGATGAAGGGGCTGATTTTCAGCTGCGGGCACTGTAGCAGCAGCTGGATTTAGAGGGAGGGGGAAATATTTTACCCCATACTAGAAAGACAATGGGATGTGTGGCAAATTGAGGTTCATATGGAGAAAACGCAGGTCCGGTGGAATCAGCAAGAGAGGGGAATTTACGCTTTAAGTGATCCAACTTAGGGCAGGATGGACAAATGGTCCACCCACCCTCAAAGTGGGCTCAGAGTGGGTGGTTAGAGGCAGAAGGAATGATGGTATGGGGGGATTGATTGAGCGATTATATTAAATTCTTTACTAATTGTGGTAAATGCCCAAGGCCCAGTGATGCAAGTGGCCCCATTGGGGACCACAAACTGAAGGATGGATTGGAGCTGTATGCAGCCAAACCTTCCATTAACTCCTGATGGAGCACCGTGGGGGAAGGTGAGTGGGCAACCCTGCGAACTAAACTACCATAGTGGTGTCTGTGGGGAGCTGGGTGTGCATTGTGGGGATAGGGGTGCCATAAAAATTAGGGGACGGTGGCTGCAGTGGCTTGTCAGCCTCACAAATAAAGCTTAAATAAAAATAACCCTTATAAAGGCGGAAATTTATAAAATTAGCTGGAATCACCACCTGGGCTAAGTTGATAATGGATTTCTACTATATGGGAACAATTTCCCATATTTGACCTGAAGGCCAAAATGAAGATAGGATTGGGGGAGAACAAATGGGCTGCAAGGCACTGCCTGGGAACGTTCCAGGTGGATGGCGAGATCCTTGGGCGGTATGAACTGACCTGATGATTTGATGAGACTGAATGAACCAGTTTTGAGCGCATTTTCCCACCGGATGGAAAAGGTTGAGTGGGGGTTTTCCGCTGCCCACATGGGAGCATCCTGTGGAGAATCTAAGGTCATTGGGGAGTAAATGGGGGAGGTAGGCGTAGGCTAGTTAGACTTTTTACTTTTTTGCTATTATTAAATGACTCAAAAGTTACTCTTATTGTAAAAAAATTTCGTGATGCGTTAAAGAGGTAAAATAATAACTGAAAACTCAGTTTCATTTTCTAAAAATCATCACAAAATTATAAAAATTTGAATTCTAATAATAGATTAAAAAATTTATTTATGTTATTATTTAAAATCAAACTGTAAAGATGAGCTTGACAAGCAAGCTGGACCAGGCGTTAGTATCATTATAAGCTCTATCATGGAGTCAGATGCTGCTGTTCACATGCAGCATAGCGCAGAACAATAATCCAAGAATACATAGCGACTATCTGTAATGGCGTTCTAGTTCAGTGGTGGACTTCCTCTGGGTTTATCAGTCATTTGGTTGGTGACATGGCTCATACTTCCCAACTCAATCATTGCATTCTGGTGTGAACCCACCCATTACATAGTATCAAACTCTAATACCCTACTATCCTTTTTGTGGGGGCCCTGGGAGGAGGTGGTAGTTACTAGCAGAGAAAAATGAAACTAACATTTGCTGACCGTAGCTATAGTTGGGTTCTCACTGGCATTTTTGTTAAAAGAGGTGAGACGATTATAGGGAGTGGAAATTCCACAATCTAATTTTTATTAATACAAGGATGGCCGACCAGGGGACAGACACATCCAATATGTAGGATCAGGGAAAGCGGAAAACAGAAACGGGAAGAGAGCGCAAAACAAAGGAACCTCAAAAGATATTACTTGGCACACTTTGGTGTGGCTGGGGGGAGCCACGGGTGGTGGGTGACTAGACCTTGAGTGGCATGGCAACTCATGGGCTAGTAGGGTGTACCGCCTATGAAGACTGTGAGGTTTTCAATGTCATAATGAAGGAAACCATATTGGAATCCAAATGCCCATCCATTTCTTCCATTTGTGTTGGAGTGAGCCAAACAGCCAGGCTTGAAAATGGTCAGCCAAATGGCTGTGGAACCTGATGATGGCTTGGTTAAAATTGTGGAAGATCCCGTTGAAGGCGTCAAGGGTAATTGTGTGAATGGACCATATTACAATGCACACAATTAGAGCCCTCAGTGTCTGGGGGATAGGTGAGGCCATGTTGAGTGCCATGATATCGCGGGATAGTCAGAATTTGGTTGTAAGTGATTGTTGAAACAAGTGCATCACGTTGGCCCAGATATGCGCAGATGGCGGGCACTCTTCCAGGCGGTGTGCTAGTGTGTTGGGTCCGCCACAGATGGCGCATGTCTTGAACATTGAGAAAGTATGGTCGGCTGTTCTATATGTACAGCGCATGTATCGCCACATTGTGGAGCACACTTGTGGGGATAGGAGGGGGCAGGTGACGAGGTTCCACACCTGTTTTTGGGTGTGCAAGTCATATGGGACGTCTTGGTGGTCTAGGTAGTCAATCCTGGACAGAGGGAAGGGTGGTAATGGGGCAGGTACATTAGACACCGTTTGTCCTCTGTGGAGTTGCACATATCCAGTTTGAGGGTGAATGTCTTCAGATTGCTGTGCATAGGAGAAGCTCCAATCCCCTTGTCTTAGGTTGTATAGGATGCGTTTGAAATACCGATTGGTGTTGTGCAGTCCAGTGGCGTTTGGATGTGTTACAAGGTACTTCATCAGGGTCGCCGGGTTGGAGGGGGACCTCAGATGTAGTGCCTTTGCAAAATTGGTTTGGGCTGCCTTGGCCCAGTGGGGGGATGGTGGGTTGGGTGACGTCGTGGAGGCTATCCATGAGCCTAGGATTTGCGTTGCTCTTTCCGTGAAGTTGAGCAGCCCCATCCCGCCTCTCTTCCGTGGGCCGTACATGGTCTCCAGCCTGACAGGTGCACGGTATCCAGACCATAGCCAGTTCTGCAGGAGCTTGTAGACTGCGTTGGTAAAATTGGTGGAGAAGGGGATCGCGTGGGCAGCAAATCATAACTTTGATAGGATCAGGGAGTTGGCTAACACAATTCTTCTGGTTAGGCTGGCTTTACTCCTCCGCATACATGTCATTCTTTTTGTGATGTTGTCCAAAATGTTGGTTTCTATGGTGTCAAGTGCATATCCACTGGCTTCAAGTCATATGCCCAGATGACGGACTGGGTTGGTGGCAGAAGTGGTGTGCAAAGGGTAAGCACAGTGGTTTTAATGGCTTGGATCTTGGTTTGTGTGGTGGGTGGGGGGTGGGGCCCAGTTTGAACTGAATTTGCCCATTATAATTACCTCTGTTTTCTGTTTGTTCAGCATGGCGTTACTCACTGACTCATATTGGTGAATAATGCGTTCAATCGCCCTGGCATCCCTATTGCTTGAGACTCCAACAACGCAGTCATCAGCGAAGGCTAGCATTTTGGTTGGTGGTTGTCCCTCCAACCTGATTCCGGTGAGCTTTGAGTTTGCAATGCGGAGGAGGGGGTCAAGGGTAAAATTGTATAGTAGGGGGCTAAGCGGGTCACCTTGTTTAAGGCCCCTTTGGGGGGTGATGGTGTCGGTTAGGAAACCTGGGCCTCTGATTGCAAACCTGGCTGAGCGCGTTAGGAGGAGCGCCCAGTTTATAAAGCGGGGTGGTAGGTTGAAAGCCTTCAGACATTGTTCTAGGTATCCCCAGTGTACTCAGTCATATGCTTTCTTGGTCCAGGAAAGCAAGGGCGCCTGTGGGGTTAGCTTGGCAGATGTTGGCAATTGTGTGGATATTATCCCAAATTGAGCGATTTGGGATGAATCCAAATTGATGGGGGGAGAGGGTTGTCTGAGCAATGCAACCCAGACGTTTGGCTAAAATTTTAGTTAGTATTTTAGTGTCAGTATTGGTGAGAGCAATTGGGCGCCAGTTGTTTAGATCTGCCTGGTCTCCTTTTTTGAAAAGTGTGACCACATATGCGTCTTGGCCACCAGGTAGAAGGGATGTGTCTTCCAGGCACTTATTCATAGTTGCCAGTAGTATTGGTGCGATATGTTTAAAATATTTTTTGAAAAATTCATATGGGAGGCCATCAGGCCCAGGGCACTTGTTGCGTGGGGTTGATCTTATTATCTCCCATAGTTCATCTTTAGTTATGGGTGCTGCAAGGTCTGGTTGGCCAGCTATAGTGTCAATATTAGCAGATGATAGAAATTTTTCAATTTTGTTAGGTGATGCGAAATCCGCCATGTACAGGTCAGTGTAAAATTGGTGTAATTCAGCTGATATTTCCGATGGTGTAGATGCCATTGTGTCATCTGCTCGGCGGACCTGTGTGCAGGTCGCCAACGTTGAAATTGGTTTAAAATGGCGGAAAAATTGGGCCATGTGAGTTTCTCAGATAAAATGTATTTTGATTTATAGCATACTTCAGGTGTAATGCTGGTGTTTCCTAAAGAGGGAGTTTACCTGTGTTGATAGCTGGAACCACAGGCGGCCCCATTGGGGGGTGTATCCCTCATGAGGTGTGTTGTTTTCTAAGTGTTGAAGCTGTCTGATAGCCTTGTTGATTGTCGCGGACATTGCGGCTGTTTTTCTGGAGTTTAGGTGGCAGGCTTTCTTGGTTGCACAAGCCTTGAATATTTCCCACTCAGCGATAGGATTCCCATCAGGTGTTTGTCTTTCTTGCTGTGTTGTTAGCACCATCTCAATCCAAAGTTTAAGCTCCAGAAGGTGGATGGTGCTCAGGTGAACTCTGTGCCAGGTTGGTGGTTTTTCATATTTTTCTGAGGATGATAGCACTATTGAGACCATTTGATGGTCAGAGAAAGGGATAATTGTTGTTGTAAAGTTTGATACTCGGTGCCAGAAGTCTATAGGGGCGAGCATCAGGTCAATCTGGGTCATTGAGACCAGCTGGTTATTGTTGTGGTGGGGCCTCATCATGTTGGCCAGGGTGGGGGCTTGTTTGGGAATGGTGTCACATAGGCCCAACGTTGCCTTTAGTATGCATAGTTCCATGTGGCCACGGGGTATAGCCCTAGACTTGGGCCAGCAGTCAGTATTGGTGTTAAGCCAGCAGTTGAAATCTCCCACAAAAAACGTTGCCTCAGAGAAATGGATTGAGAGGATATCAGAAAAAAATTTTGGCAGTCATTTGGATCATTTGGGGCATACACACACGCCACAGCAAAATTTTCTCCATTCCACTCAAGGTCCGCTAGGAGCAGCCATCCCTCCAGGTGGGAGGATGTGCTTTGGATTTTTACTGGAGGGTTACAGTTTGTTCAAATTACCATCCCACAATGGTATGTCCAAAAGGATTTGGCCAGAAGGAGCATGGTTGACCATGACTCCTCCTCCCCTGGTGGACAGTGGGGTTCTTGGATGGCCAAGATGTCCATGGGGATATTGTGCAGGAAAGCCATTTTTTTGGCCTGGGATGTGGGGGCCTTGGCTCCCGCGATGTTGAGCATCCCTATGTTGATTGCAGTAGTCCACACATCAGGAACGCTGGGGTGACCCACTGAGGTCACCCAGTTCCTTATCATGGGTCATACTGCGAGTATGGGGTCAACTAGCCAGATTTGTTCCAGTGTGTTGATTGGCGGCCTTGGTGCTGGCATTGTTCAGTTTCTTCTGGCTTGGATTACTCCGTGGATTTTGGGTCTGGCGTGGGTTGGCTTTTGCCCCATTAGCAAAATTTTTTTTGCCACTTGCCTGTGGGTTTGATGGGCAGAAACTAGGAGTTGGGGTGGTTGGGTCCTGTGCATAGGTGTTGTCACATTGTGATTGGCTGAAGTGGTCTTCCATATCATCGCCTATCACATGTGATTGGCTGGGAGGATCCCCAGTGGTGCAATGTGGATCTGCTCCCACTTGGTTGGAGGTGTTTGATTGGTTGTGTCCAAAAAATTCGTCATTTTGGTTGTGTTGGGTTTTATGTGGGGGATCTGATTGGTTATTCCGCTGTGCTGCCATGGCATCTGCCTGAATTTGTTCCGTGGAAATTGTGGTGTGAGTTTGGGTCTCAGCGGAACTCGCGGCCTGCTTGTGGGCAGTCTGTGCATGACGGCAGTCCTTGCGCGAGATGGGCTCAACCAAAGCAATATCAGCTCTTTTGCCCCAATAGAAGGCAAAAGTGGAGTCCTTAATTTTGCCAAAAGTTGGGCTTGTTTCATCCATATTGTCCTCACAAAATTCTGGTGCTTCAATCCCACACTTGACAGGGCATGCATGGTCTTTGTGGCCTATTGCTGAGCAGAATTCGCAGATAGGTGGGGTGTGTTCTGGTGTGATATGGAAGGGGCGAGATACGCTGCCATCAGGGAGGTTGATGGTCGCCATGCAGGGAATGAGGGTGATGTCCTCTGCCACGTCCTGATCCAGTTCAATAATGGCTATTGCCTTTCCTGTGCACAGGTGGGGCAGGAGGGGGAATTTTTCAAATTTGAACTGTTTGATTACTCCATAACCTTTGAGGCCCCCGCAGAGTTCATCCGCGAGGATATTATGGTGCACGGTGCTTGGGAGTCAGTCAAATATGATGAATAGGTCATTTGCCTCATTCCATCATGTGTGCACCGTGCAGATGGTGTGGTCTTCATTGTTGATTTTTATGGAGAATTTAATTTTTGCTGCTTCCGCCACTTCTTCCACGGACATGAACCCAACGTCCACCCATCCTCTGTGTAGATTTTTATAATTTACCAAGACGGTGTTTGGGAAAGTCACAGAGAAGGCCTCCCCCATTTTTTCCCATGATTCAAGGGAAGTATCGCTGACCATAATTCTAAGGCTGTGCTCAAGGGAGGACAAGGGTTGGGAGTGTTCTATTTTGGTATATGCGCCCATTTTTTGCAGGAATTGCAAAACTCTGGGTGCGGCGCTGTACTCACCCTTTTTGGTGGGAGGGTGTGTCAACATTCCGCTGGGGCATTTTTCCCTGGCGGGTTGGGAGGGCTTCAGGCCTTTTGTGCTGGCCACTTTTGCCCAACTGGTATTGTTGCGGACAAATTTGCTCATATTCCAGGTTGATTGTCAATCTTGGAGAAATTGCGTAGAATTGTGTTACTAAAAGTGATAATAACGGGAAAGAAAAGCTTGGCAAGGCAACTGGAGGAAAATCTCCTTTCTCACTCCAACTGGCCCAGCTGGTGGATGCATTACCTTTAGAATTTGCAGGATGGTTGCAGGACCTAATTGAGGAACAAGGACGCTTTCCAAATTCAAAGGGGTTTACATGGAATTGATTGACTGGGTGTCAAGTCTGGACAAAGAAAAAGATGAGGCATGGTTGGCGCTCCTAACGGTCAGCTAGGGGCGTGCGTCTGTGGAAGAATATGTGCAGATTTTCCTTCCGTTGGCAAAGGTAGCCCAGGTAGTGGATTCCCAATCTTTGTGTATGTTCCATTAGGGATTTCAGGCAGAAATGCTGGAAGATTTGGTGGCAGCGAATGTACAGAGCATGCTGGTGGAAGAGGTTACATTAGAATTAAAAGTCAAGGAACAATTGGCGCTGGCCCATGAATGGCTTGGGGGATCAATGTCGCCAGGGATAGTATAATTTTTGGCAAGTGGCCGCTCTAGTCAATAGGGCTGGCATCCAGCCCCAAGAAATTTCGGAAATGTACATGGGGGTGCACCAAGAGAACGAGGAAGAGGCACAAAAACCAGTGAGCCACAGGCAGGGAAAAGGGAATATATCTAGTTATTCATCGTCTGCAAATTTGCAATTTAAGGATTCATTCAGAAAAAATCGCCTTCTTAGCTTTATCCATATTTGTTTATCCCGGTGGAGTTGCATACAGATGGCGGAATGGAAGGGACAATGGCTCTGGTAGATACTGAAAAAGAATGTTTACATTGAACTCACATTGGCTGAGAAATTGAGATTTCAGATTCAGAAGGGTCCAGAGGTGGTGTTTACAATGCATCACGGAGGGCGACCTCATGGTGAGAGAGCCCCTCAGTAAAAGTATAACAGGATCCGTTCAGTTTGAGAGCTGTTCTGTGCAATTGAAAACCTGGCCCATCTGTCGGTTCTGGGGATGCAGTGGTGGCATCAGTTTCAGCCTCAGGTTGATTTGCCTTCCTATTCCATTACACTGAATCCAAAATAGGGCTGCCAATGTAGGGATACTGTTGGGGGGAGACAGTAAGTCGGATAGATATAAAAACATGGTGGCCATGCAGGAGGAGGATTTTCCAGCAGAATACTAAAAGCCTAATAAGTTTTAGGACAGGAAATGATTAGCCATTCCCTCCCATGGGCCCATTAAAATTCTCATATCAATTAAAGAGGGTTTAAACTCTCCTTAAGATGCCTGGTCTACCTTTTGAATGAACGGTTAAGGCTGCTTGGAGGAGAATCTGAATCTAATGTTGAAAAAGGGATTATACAAACCATCAAAGTCCATTGTGGTATCCATGGTGTTGATCGTGCCCAAGGCAAGTGGGGGATTACAATCATGAATGAATTTTTGGTGGCTTAAAGCGGTTATAGATCCAGACCCTTATCCATCCCATTAGTGTAGTGCATCTTACCTTTGGTCACAGGGTGTAACATCTTCACCAAGCTTAATATGGCGGATGCATTTAACCAGGTACCCATGAGACTAGAGCACCAGAATTACATGGCGTTCAAATGCTACCTCGGTATTTTCTAGTACATTTTAATGTCATTTGAGCTGCAGAATGTCCCGGTGGTGTTTTTAACATATGATCAACTGAGTGCTAGGTAATATGAGCAGCCAGTGCTGCATTGCATACATGGATGTCATCCTTGTGTTTTCCTGTTCTTAGGAAGCATATTTACGCGATGTTCGGGAGGTTCTGGAAGTGCTGGACGAGGCTGGATTGCAGCTGGAGCCTTTGAAGTGTGAGTTCAACAAACAATTGGTAATGTTCCTTGGAAATTTCATATTCAGGAAAGGGCTTGGGGTATGCCTGGACAAGATACAGGCGGTGCACGCGTGGAAAGCCCTGACGGATCAAATGGGCATTAGGAATTATTGGGGACAATAAATTACATTCAGCGGTTTGTGAATAATCTATCGCAGTTGGCCTTGCCACTTATGCGGTTGAAGCAGGATGTGCCATTCATATGAAGAGAGGAGGAGGAACGGGCGTTCAACCATCTGAAGATGAAGCTCTTTTTGGCACTTTTACTCGCTCATCTGGACCCTGAGAAACCTTTCATGGTCAAGAGAGACGCCTCAAACTTTGCCATGAGGGTAGTACTGTTATAAAAGGTGGTTGACGGGTTGGTTCACCCAGTGTGTTAATTCAGCAAGAAGATGATTCTAATAGAAATAAATTATCTGATATATGACAAGGAGCTATTGGCAGTGGTCTCAGACTTGCAGGGTTGGCAGCACCACCTGCTGAATGTACAACACCCTTTGTAGTCCAGATGGACCATCAAGCACTGGAATAGTACCGTGAGCAGAAAGATAGAACTTCACCAATCAAGTTGGCATGTGTAGCTAATACAATATTATTTCTGGGTAGAGTACTGACCAGGAGTGTCAACGTATTGGCATATTAATGAACCAAGATGTGGGCTAGCATATGAGAAGACAGAGTAGGAGAATTTAACTTGGCTACCATGTCCAGTCAGAACAGTTTGTCATGATGGTAAGAAATGAGAACGAATTGGGGGAGGAAATATTGCAGAAGAAAAGGAAGTTGGCATTTGGTCGTCAGTTGTGGGATGAGACAGAGGAGGTCTAGCAGTACAGTCACCAATGGATGTACAGGTAGAAAAAAGGAATTTAGTACCATGACTCACGAGTATGGGTTTCTAATCTGACTTTACAATGAGAGGAGTTGCAGGCGTCGCATGACCACCCATTGGTGTGGCATCCATGGGTCAAAAGGATGATCAAATTGGTACAGCAAAACTAATAGTAGGCCACTATCTGGAAGGATATTATGAATTATGTGGAAGAATGCTTGGTTTGCACTTAGTCAAAGCCTTTGAGGAAGCTGCCCGCTGGTAAGTTATTCCCACTACAAATGCTGAGTCGTCCAGGGGGTTAGTTAGAATGGGTTTCATTATGGGGTTACTCAAGGTCCAAGGGAAGTATGTTATAATGGTTATCACCAATCAGCTGACTTAATATGCCGATTTTTCCCGTGTACCTCCAATTTTTGCGGCCAATAATGCTATAAAGATTTTACTAAAAATATTTGCCTAACATGACCTACTGGAAGAGATCGTTTTAAATCGTGGGTTACAATTCATAGCGAAATTCTGGCCAAATTTACCAAGTAATTTGAAGATTCGCCCATGTAAGGCTTCAGCGTACCATTACCAATCCAATGGACAGATGGAAAGGGTAAACCAGATATTAGAACAATATTTTAATGCTACGTTTTGGACTGGCAGGATGATTGAGTCAATTGAGTCAATTGAGTCAGATTGGTCCAGTTTCTTATGATAACCCTGCTAGTTGTCAACAGTATGACCACATTTTTCGCAAATCATGGGTTGAACCCAGAGGTGGAAAGAGGGTTGAGTGGCGGAGTATGCTAGGGGGCATATGTATTATCCCACAAGATGATGGACTTTGGGAAGAAGTTACAAGGAGATCTGGAGTGCACCATGGTGTGGCAGAAGTGATATTTGACCAATGAAAAGCACCAGATCTGTTGTTTACACTGAGAGATTGGGTGTTGGTGATGGCAAAAAATTACGCCATACCTGTGAAAAGCAAAAAGCTTAGGCCAAATTTTTTGTCCATATAATGTAATTAAAAAAATTAATAAGGTCACATTTGAACTAGACTTTCTGGAAGGGTCGAAGGCCTACCTGGTCATCCATGACTCACAACTTTAGGAATTCTAAAGAGAGGACTGGAGAGGCCTGGCTTGTTGAACCTGCGGGAGGAGAACAACAAGGAGTATGAAGTCAATCAGATACTGAATGAGCAATTGGTGAGAGGCTGGTGGCAATTTTTAGTGAAGAGGAGAGGATATCTGGTGGAGGAGGTGACCTGGCAGATGCTGGAGAAATGATTGCGCTTCCCAGAGAAGATCTGGAAATATTGGCTTCAAAGGGGGTAATGTGATTGATAGGGATCAACCTGATCCACACATTGACCTAGTGTATGCTATTTTGGATTCTTCTGTGAATCCAAAGTTGAGCTGGAAGATTTTGTGCCAGAAGAGGAACAAAAAAACCAGAGCCATAGGTAAGAATTTAGGAATTTGGAAATGAGGGTTAGATTCAGTATAACGCATGACTGTGTTCAAATCCTCCAAAATATGATTCATTAGGATACAAAGCTTTTGCACATGATGTTATAGTCATCTCTTAAAAGCCTAGGGTAAAGAAGCCTCGTTAAGTAGGCTTTGCAATGCTATAAAAAGGGAAATGATAACTGATTCTTCAGTTTCATTTTCTAAGAAAATTTTCACGTAACCAATAATTATCAACTTTCTTAAAACATTATAGAAAGTTTATTAAAAAATTTTAAAATCAACTGGAAAGATGAGCACGATGAGCGAGCTAGCTCAATCATTGACCTCATTCTTGGCTCTATCATGGAGTCAGACACTGCTGCTTACGTGTATCATTACCAGAAACATAATCCAAGAGTACATTGCAAACTTCAGTAATGGCGTGCAGGTTCAGGGGTGGACTTCCTCCAGGTTGTCTGTCATGTGGCCTGTGACATGGCTCATACTTCCCAACTCATTCACTGCATATTGGTGTGAACCTGCACGTTACACTTCAGCTTCACAAATTTGGCTCATTGGAAAAGCTTGGCCTCCCCACCTGAAATTGGCTGGTTTAATGGCGATGGTCCCGCGTGAAGCTTTTGATGGGGCTATCTGAGGAGCATAAAATTTGGCAATAGCATTATTTAAAAATGTTGAGAAATTTTTGCATCCTAAAACCATGATCTGGGGTGCGCTAGTGCGTTGTTCATCAAGTAGACAAAGAGACCATCCTACCTGGTCTTGGCCAATCCATCACTTGAGGGCTGTGGAAGAGGTAGTTCCAGATGTGGTAAGGAAGTTGCTGGAGCAGGGTATGCTCAATTCATAAAAAATAATCTTAAGCAGTGCCAGTGCTAATTGTTAAAAAGAAGGATGGCACTAATTGGGTAGTGATTGAATATAAGAAACTCAATAGCATCACAAAAATGGTTTTGTATCTGCGACCCCAGATTGATAAAGCCTTAGATCGTTTTAGCAGTGCTCACTATTTTTCAGCTATGGACCTGATCTCAGGGCATTGACATATAATGTTGCCAGCAGCAGAATGAGAAAATGTGCTATGATCACCATCAAAGGGTTATTACATCCCACTTAATGCCATAAGGCCTCTTTAATGCCTGGTTACATTTTAAAAGAGCGATGTATACTATTATGGGTGATCTCAAACTGTCAACATGTCCTTGTCTACTTTAAGATATCAACAACTTTTCACTAACATTTTGAAGTATATAGATCACCTGGAGGAAGTATTACACCAGATCGTGGAGGCTAAAATTAAAATCAAGCCACGCAAATGTCATTTTTTAATGAGCAACTTAAACATATTGGGTTTGTGGTAGATGACAAGAGTCTTCAACTGCAACTAGATAAGGTAGAGGCGATCAGAAAGGTGACCTGACACCAACTCTAATGATTTAGCAAAGGCTTTTTATGCATCATCTGGTACTATCAACATTTTATTCCCAATTTTAGCTTTATTGGGTCCCTGCCTTTTGAACTTGTCAAGATTCTCCCTTTATTGGGTAAATCCCTAAATATGGGGTTGTGACCTACCTATGGGCGGATGCCAGATTGAGCTCCCCATTATCTAGATTGAGCTTTATCCAAAGTATCAGGGATTGGCCCAGATAATTATTTAATTGATAATTAACATCAATGACTAATGCTGAGGATGTCAATCAATTGGGTTCGTGGGGAATTACCATCTGACACTGAACCCAATCAACTAACCCCTTTGGGATCACCAACAAATCATTTCGAGGATGGTCCCACTTCCAGGTATTAATATTAATTTATTTATCTTGATTGGCAATTTATGCTGACACTTTCCTTATACCGATTCCTTTCCTCCCACTCTTGATTCTAATATCAAGGTAATATATTACCTCACAGCTTATTTTAACAAACTTACAGTTTCTTGACAATCTCTTTCCTATTTTAGCTTATTAAGGCCTTGATGGCCTATTAACTCGTTGTGGGCTTTTTGGGGCCTGATTTAATACAGGCTGGGTTGGAGTTGCTCCACCATGTCCTGACAAATATGGTGCTCCCTACCAGGTGCCCCCAAGTTCCCCACAAGAGCTAATCCAATGAAGGTAGAAGGACGGTCGCTGACAAGAGCCTTTGGCCTGAGGCTTACCCTGAGCTTAAACAACCCAAGAGGTATGATATGGCCTGGCCCTGACCTACTAATTCGGCAGTTAAGCCAGGTTGGAAGCAGTAGGGTCAGTTGGGGTGTCCCCCTGGATGGTCTGATTCTGGATACTATGCAGATAAGAACATGATACCCTGACCCCTTCCCTGAGAGGGAAAGCCAGGATGAGGGAGGACTAAGGGCCCTCTTTAACTAACCTGGGCAGCCAAGATTAGTTTACCAGGGTTCAATTCCCAATACTGGCTCTTATGCTGATGCCAGGACCTAGTCCTGATGCGGGTGTCATCCCTAATGCTAAGACCTCTTCCTGAAGCTGGCTCCAGTGCCAATGACAGGTATCATTCTTGATGCTGGGACCTCTTCTCAATGCTGGGTGCCAATTCCAATGCCAGCTCTCACATCAATGACTAAGTCTTGACTCTGACCCCTAGATAAGGCTTGGAGTGAGCTCTGCAGGATTCTCCCTTTATTAAGGAAGCCCCAAGTAGTGATTGCAACTGCCTATGGATGGATGCTGGATTGAGCTCCCCATTTACTTGGGTTGAGCCCAATATTAATTATTGAGGATCATCCCCAATAGTTATATAATTAAAAATAGAATCCAGTGACTAATACTGAGGATGTTGAATGATCAAATGGGTTTGTGGGAGATTATCATCCAACAATGAACCAAATCAACTAACCCTTTTGAAAATTCCGGCAAATATTGCTGTGGATGGTCCTGTTCCCCTTGTACTAATATCTAAATTATTTTTTCTCGATTGGCAACCAATACTGACAACAACCCCTATTCTAATTCTTCCACTTCCTAATCCTGATTCTAGCCTCAAGGTCATATAAATACCTTACGGCTTATTTTAATAAACTTACCGTTTCTAATCTATCTCTTTCCTAGTTTAGCTAATTAGGCCCTTAATAGCCTATTAACTCATTGGGGGCTTTGGGCGCAATTTGTATGGGCTGGGTTGGAGTTGCTCCCCATGTCCCAACAGAGCTTTTGAAGAAGGACGCCACTTTTAAGCTGACAGAATGATGTCAGAGAACTTTTTGACACTCTTTGAATGGCACTGGTCAGCGCTCCAGTGCTGCAGTATTTCAACTATGAGAAGGATTTTAATGTGCATATTTATGCTTCTCTTTACTCTGAGGGGGCAGTATTGTCACAGCAGGACGACGATTGGGTGTAACATCCTGTCGCTTATTGCAGCTGAAGTTTGAGCTTCCTTGAGCGGAATTAAACATTGATTGAATGGGAAGGTCTAGCGGTAATTTACACATACAACGATTTTAGGTAATTCACCATAAGGCAAAGTCCAAATTTGTAACTAGTCACGCTTTGTTACGCTGGTTACAAAACCTTTGGGAGCCAGAGGGCTGCCTCACATTGTGGACTCTCAAACTGCAAGCATATGATCTCTTTCTGCTAAGCATCACTTTTCGAAAATCAATTCAGCCTGAAATTTAGCTCCACTAAAGAGATTTACGAAAACTATTAGCAAATATGGCGGGAAACCCCGCAAAAGAACCCGCAGGCTATGCCAAACGAGCCAGCACCACCCCCAAACGAAGCAAACCTCAGTTACCCACCTCAGGGTCAACCAGAATCACCCGCTCTCAAGCAGCAGCCATGAAAGCAGGCACCACCCCCCAACCTGGAGCTACTCCAACTAGCGCCAGTTCACCTGATCGCACTTCTGCAACCTGCACGCCTAACAGCTCTGTGTGTGCTGCCTCCCACCAACCCGCTGGGCCCCCTCCAACCAAGGAGGCCATCACCCACGCTGTTTTAATGGCGTCTGCTCTGTTGAATGCAACTCAGCCCATCCAGACATTCACCTCCCCCATTGTGTCAGCTAATTCAGCCCCATCTATTATTGCTGACACCGTGTTTCTGGCTCCCTCCATGAGGGGCGATACCCAGCTACCTGGCCCCCAAATCCTCAGATGTAAGGTTGGATTAGCCGCACATTCTGGTTCACTAAGCACCAAATTGGGACAATCTACTCTTCCCAATGAGGATTCAAATGGTTCGGATTTTGTAACTTCACACCAGTTCCAATCTCACCCGTCCCATTTAAACCCCGTAATTGGCACTTCTCAAGTCGGCACTTTATCGCAATATGCTGAAAACGACCAATTCACTAATCAGCCAATGAGTTTTGCCCACGAAATCACAGCAAACACTCGGGCTGAATTTACCCAAATAGATTGGGATGGTGATGAAACATCTCCCTCCTCCCAATTGGCTGGAGTTAATTCCAATCTGGATGGGACTCCCCAATTTAGCGAGGCCCAACAATCACCTGGCCCCCAAACCCTCAGATGTAAGGTTGGATTAGCCGCACATTCTGGTTCACTAAGCACCAAATTGGGACAATCTACTCTTCCCAATGGGGATTTAAATGGTTCAGATTTTGGAACTTCACACCAGTTCCAATCTCACCCGTCCCATTTAAACCCCATAATCGGCACTTTTCAAGTCGGCACTTTATCTCAATATGCTGAAAACGACCAATTCACCAATCAGCCAGTGAGTTTTGCCCACGAAATCACAGCAAATACTCGGGCTGAATTTACCCAAATAGATTGGGATGGTGATGAAACATCTCCCTCCTCCCAACTGGCTGGAGTTAATTCCAATCTGGATGGGCCTCCCCAATTTAGCGAGGCCCAACAAACCGCCCCTCAATTTAATATGACGCCAGTAACTGCTGTAACATTCCAGAGACAAGGGAACTCCGCAAACTTGTCCAAACCAACAGCTCACACTCAACCTGCAATTGCAGCCCAAAGCAAACACAAACGTACCAAAGGAGCCACTGGGGCGTGGCAAAAACCTCTGGCACCAACGCTACCCAAAGCTGATCCCCGTGAAGTGGCGTTTATTGCTGATGTTAAGAAGAAATGGGCCGAAACTAGAGCGCAAAAAGCTCTACCTCGCTCAACCCTCTCCCACGCAATTCGCCTTTATTATGGGCATAACCCTGTTGAATTCTATACAGAGGATTACTTCTCATACTTTGCAGCGATTGCGGAGACATTCCCTATTAACACCACCATCCATGAATCAGTGGAGGGCCACTACATCGATGTGGGCTTCACTGAAGCTGCCCTTGCTGACCATGCTGCCACCCTCCAGGTCATTATTCCACGCGGATCTCTTCGCATCTCCCGCACACGCTCTCACCTGGAGAAAATTTCATGGGTTACTTTTTCCAACCTACCAACGACTGTTGATCCTGAGTCTCTTAAACTGGCACTCCATCGTGGTTTAATGGAGTTTGGGTCTGTTCTTTCAGTGGACTTTAGCGTCCCCTCTTACTATGCTCCCACTCAAAGAGCTCGCACTTCTAGGGCGTCGTTCATCCCCTCCCCCACTGTATCCCGTAACATTGAGGTTATTCCTCGTGTGGCGGTAGTTGGGGCATGCCCTGAGATCTTTTTGTCGACCCTGATCAGGCGCGCCCCGGTGTTCATGGTGTAACGCCCTTGGACACTTGTATAGTGGCTGCACAGCTCGAAAACAAGCCCTCTTAGCCACCACCCAGGGGCCTAAACCAGGCCAAAAACGATCCCACATGGCTGCAGCAGCAATTCCACAACCCACACAATGGGTTCCCATTCAAGACCTGTCCCCTGAGGCCTTACGCCTAGCAGTTGAAACAGCTAACCCCACTATTGGTGTGGGATACCTTCGCGCTCATGCCCCCCTTCCAATGGGCACCCCCTCCAATCTCCCAGAGTCAACTCCCTCTCTCACCAAGTGCAAGGCATCTCCCACAGGGTGCCCCTCGTCAGCCACCCCCACTCAGGGCTCTGCGGCACCCCCACCAACCTCCACCAGCGATTCATCGCATCAGCCCTCAGCTCCCAATGGAGCTATGCCCACCAGCATGGACTGGCAACTCGCGGCCTGCGGTAGAAGTGCCACCTCAAAGAGTCCTACCCCAACCCCACAGTCCATTTCGCGCGGATCCTTTGAAGTGTTGGAGGAAGTGAATATGGACTCATACTCATTAAATGGGGACACCGCGGAGGTCACCATTGAGCACCCTCAGGTCCTTCCCCTGCAACGGAGCGGGGGCAGCATCCTAGGCTGGCTTACTGGGTCCTCCGCCCCCCACCCTCTCCTTCCCCTCAGAACCCTCGACGCTCCTCACGGATTGCAGCTAATAGTCAAGCTAAAGGACTCAAAACTAGCCGCCTCACAGCAGCAGGTTTAAGCGCTGGCAACCCCCAGGACATGGAGGGGAACAGCTATGAGTCCCCATGGCAGCACCCTGGCCCTGCAATCCATCAACGCAAATGAATTGCGGGACTTTAAGAGGAGAGCCCGCCTCCTCCGAAACTTCAGGTCAGCACAAATTGACATCGCTGCTGTCCAGGAGCCCCATATCCTCCCCCACGAACAATCTGCATGGAATGAACAGTTTGGAGGCAACTCCTTCTGGACAAACCATGCCGCCCTTATTGTTTTGAATCCCCGGGTTAAAACCCATTCTTTTTCACAATATCTAGGTGGCCGCCTCATACTGGCCAAACTCACCACTCCTGACTTCTCCTTCTTCGCTGCAAGCATCTACCTGCCTAATGCAGGTCAGGAGCAAAATCGGCTCTTGGAAGAGCTCCTCCAACTCAATCTCCCACGGAATACAGTCCTCTTAGGAGATTTCAACACAATTATAAGTCGCGTCCGTGACTCTTACCTCCCTGCAGCAAAGGAACGCCCTGGATCAAGTCGCCTCCAGGATTTCCTTCGCCTGAGTGGCTTTATAGATGCGCTTCCACCTTCCGCGTCTGGCCTAGGTTGCATGACTAGGATCCAGTATGATGGAGGAGCTTTCCAGTCAGCGTCACGCATAGATATGGCACTGATTGGCCCCCTGCTAATTGGCCGCGTCTCCTCTCCCATCTCTCGTGACAACCATCTGAGTGATCACAGGTCACTCACCGTTGTCCTCACCACCACACTTAGACCGTCGCGTAGGTTCTGGCCTAGGGTTGCCCCAGCTCTTCTCAACAACCCCTTCACTAAGGAGAAGCTGTCTATGACCATCCGGGAGACTCTCACCTCCCCCACACCACCTGCTTGACCACAAGGCTAGATGGGCGGTGACCAAGGAGGGCATCACCCGCGTTGCTTACAACTGTGCCAAAACCCAGATGACTGCAGCTCGCGCCAGAGTCAAAAGGGCGGAAGCCAGAATCAGACATCTAGAGCGAAACTGCCAGCCTTCGCCCTCTCCCAGATGGTTGGAAGACTGGGAAGCGGCGCAGGAAGCACTCCGCTTGGAGCTCACACTTCAGGAAGAACGGGCAGCAAACTTTACAACATCTCGTTACTATGCTCAATGGGAACGCCCCACCCGCTTCTTCTTTCAGAAACAGAAAGCCCGGTCAACAGCGCAGGATATTACTGCACTGAAGATTGGCACTACAACCACTTCAGATAAGGAGGAAATCACGCAGGAACTACACCGCTTCTACTCCAGCCTCTTCCATGCCACCCAGGTGGACCCATCGGACATCCAAGACTTCCTGTGGCGGGCTCCAGAGCCGCCCATTGACCCACGGGCTGATGAGGCTCTACTGGCGCCTATTTCCATCCAGGAGGTGATGGAAACCCTTCTGAAATCCCCACGGCTTAAAGCCCCAGGCCCAGACGGAATACCCTTTGAGGTGTACCTTCTGGAACCTGCAGTGATAGCCAGAACCCTCCGCGACCTCTTCGCTGCACTCTTGGTGAATGGCGAGGTCCTCCCCGACTCCAGAGGCTCAATCACGACCCTCATTCACAAGAAGTCAGACCGTGAGAACCTGGCGAACTGGCGCCCCATAGCGTTGATCAACACAGACCACAAGCTCTTCACGAAGCTTCTGGCCAACCGCATCACCAAATGGGTGTCACCTCGCCTCTCCCCATCCCAGTACAGTTTCATTCCGGGGAGGTCGTTATGGGACAACTATAATGACCTTCACGTGACTTTGACTGCTAACTCTCGTAAGGTGAATGGCTTTATGGCTCTCCTGGATATGGAGAAAGTATATGATCGGGTAGCCTGGAAGTATATTGATGCTTCCCTGGCCCGCTTCCATCTCCCACCCGCAGCTAGGCGCTGGATATCAGCGCTTTATGACCAGCTCCACACCAGAGTACTGGCGCCAATGGGTTTTACAGTGGCAGTACCAGTTGGACAAGGTCTCCGGCAAGGGGACCCCCTGAGCCCTATCCTTTTTAACATCACCCTTGACCCCCTCTTGGCCTCCTTACAGGACAAGCTAACAGGGATTCTGGTCCCAGGTAAAGCCCCCACACGCACCATGGCATTTGCAGATGACACTGCCATTGCATTTGGCTGCCCTGGGGATGTTGCCCTCGCTGCTGTGACCATTGAGAGGTACACCAAGGCGTCCAACGCCATGGTCAACACCTCCAAGACAACAGTTGTACAGGTCGGCTCCCCCACCTTCCCCCACCATTTGGTATTGAACCTGAGCGCGGTACCTTCCGTCACCTGGGCGTTCTCACCAACCAACAAGGAGTTGCGCTAAAAGACAATGAAAACTTGCTCCTTGCAGCAGTTAACTCCAGGATTGCCAGCTGGAACCGGCGGCACATCACCCCCCAGGGTCGAGCTCTGATGGCCAATGTGTTCCTCCTCTCCAAAGTCTGGTTCCTAGCGCACGTCTGCCCATTCACAGATGCCTTTTATACGCGGCTCAATGTACTCCTCCGCTGTTGGATCTGGGGCTCAAACCATCCACCAATAGCCCTCTCAACCTTTGCCCGACCCTGCAATGAAGGGGGCCTAGGGCTTCTGGACACGCGATCCCACGCCACCACAATCTTCCTGAAGTTCCTATGGCCGATTGTCTGCTGGGACGCGACCCCCATGCCCCAATGGGCGCCCGCCCTCCGCCAGTCAGTGTCAGCAGCTCTGGGTCTTCCTAGAGCATCTCTGACCTCACTAGGGGAGTGGCTCACAAACCACCCAGGCCATCGCCTAACACCATCCTCATCCCCCTACTGGAACCAGGCTCTCCTTGCCCTGAAACGAGTAGGCGCGCGGATCCACCATGCCTTCCCATACAGAAGGGAAGGCCCTGGCCTCAGCCCACGTCGCCATGCAATTGTGCACAATGGACAAGTTGTCACAACTCGCCTCAACCCCCAAGATCGTCCTCCCATCCGCCCAAGACTCCTTGAGCTCCTCCCTCCCTCCGTGAGATTTGACCTTAAGGAATTGTGGAAGGACGTCTATCACCCCATCCTGTCAGCAAAGGTGTCCAACACCTTATGGAGAGTGCTCCACTGTTCATACAGGACAGGGGACCGGACTGGCCCTACCTTCCAGCACCGAAGCTGCCCCCGCTGTGTGGAGCCTATTGACTCCCACCTCCATCGTTTTTTCACCTGTCCAGGTGTCGCCGCATTTTGGCCAAAGGCCCGCGCGCTCCTCCATGCTCAGCCCTGGTCTGGACACCCTGTGCAAGACCTCATGTTTGAGCAGACATTGCCTGGTTGCCACCGACCCCTCCGTGTCCTCGCCTATGCCACAGCCATCTGGACCATCCATAACTCCTTCCTTCGTGCTGCCTTTGACCAGCAGGTGTGGACCCTTCCACACATGATCACCCACTTTCAGGTACACTTTGAGATGGCCCTGAAGGTCTGCACTATGTCGCCAACCCTCCCCCGCTCAGTTGTCACTGCAGCACGGCTCTGGCGCGCAAACCCCCTCCCTTTCTCGATGCCTCCTCCTCCCCTTCCTCGCCTCAGGCTCTTAGGAGCCCAGGCGTAATTCAATAAACATCGCTGAATCCCCCCTTGGGTTGGGACCATCTAGTACTAAAAAAAACAAACTGCAAGCATATGATTTTAAGATAAAATAAATGGCTGGGCACTAAACACCAGAATCCTTAATGTCTATCTTAATTGACAAACGTCACTATTATGGTGGTTCTAGCTGTCATATTGTACAAGAAAATGATTAGTGGTAAATATGCCGATGAGTCACCTCAAATCAGTTGGGTGCTGGATGGGATGAGTGCGGATACCTTCTTAAGGGACGGTGAGTGTTTAAGGAGGTAGTGGTCATGGTGAGAATTCTGAAGCCCTCTGATTAACCGGTATTAGTTTAACCGCCCATGAGGTGAGAGGCATGGAGAATTATGAAAAACATCAGAGTTTCCAAATTCATGATATCAGTGGGAAAGTATGCACTTTAACGCGCTGGAAACTATCACCTGTTGTCAACAATTCCAAGTGGAGAAACTTTTCCACAAGAGACCCACTTATTATCTGGTAAACCCCACTTCGCTTGGCATATGGTATCCATCGGCGTTGTGGAGCCCTTGCTGACGGGCGCAAATCACTAGACTACATACTGGCAGTAATAGATCACTTAACTCAGTGAGTAGAAGCGCAGCCATCCGTTATCTGGGGGCCATAACCACTGCTAAGTGCATAACAGAGTGTGTCAATTAATGGCATGGCTGCCAAAAGTTCATACTTATGGACAATACAATTAATTTTACCTCCCATGTCCTTCTCAAGCTGAATGAATTGATGGCAATCCGTGGGGTGCTAACTACTCCCTACCATCTAGAATCCAATGGGACTATTGATTGGGCTAATGGAGCTTTAGTAAATATCCTTTAAAAGCTTGTAAATGATCAGCCCCCTGACTGGAGTACCCTTCTCTCCACCGAAGTTTTTGCATATAGCATCAGTATAACTCAGCGATGGAAAAAGAGTCCGTTTCAGTTACTATATAGCAGTCACAGCTTTGCCTATGCTACTTTACTATTGTGTAGAGGAAACAGGAGTAAAGGATCTACAATGCTATGTGGTGAATATGATGTTTACGCTAATTAAAACTTTAGACTGAAGTGTATTTGACCGGCTTAGCCAGAAAAATAAGGAATACAATTCTGATTGATGATGATGTAGTGGACTACCGTGGTTCACAATAGGATAACATGCCTTGTTCCATGATCAGGATGGATCTGTGCGGCAGAATAAGCTAGCTAGCATCTGGATTGGTCCTTTCAAGATAATAGAAATAATGGGCACTGACGCCTACAAAGTCAAGGACCCAGAGAGCAGTAAGATTATCAACAAAGTCCACGTTAAGTTCCTCCAGGCATACAAAAGTAAGTGAATTAACTGGAAGTCCCATACACTATTAACAGTAAATAAGGTTCCACTATAAAATATAGATGGGAGCCCTCTGGATTGGTTAGCAGAGGATGAGACGTAGGTGGCATATCAGAGAGATACCATCTGGTAAGCAAGAGAAATGTCAGAAAAATAAACAGATGGTTTCCTCCTTCTTGTCAAATACTAGAAATGATTTGTTTCAATATTGATAGTTGAGTGATTGGGGAGGAAACCGTCAGATCTGGTTGCCTCATGTTGAAGTCCAGTTACAGTCAGTGTATTTCAATTACTGGTAACTAGAAGCTGAATAAAATCGAGATAATTTTATATTAAAAAGTTTCTGATGGTTTCTAGCGGATCAAATGCTGAAGATTAATAATGAGAAATACAGCAATATATCTACGATTATGCCAAAAGTTTCAAGTGAATAGTGAGTGAGTTTACTGCTTGGTAGAGTTGTAGGAGTTACTACAGCGAGAGATATAACAGTAGTGATAGAGAATGGAAAGGGGATTGCTTTTAGTTGGTAAGCTTCAGTGGACTCTGTAGCACGAAGTTAATAACCAATGTAGACCCCTTAGGTTTAGCAGTACAAAGATGCTTTCTAGAAATGAAAAATGTTTTCACAAAAGCTCTTGGCTTTTATTTCTTATGCTTTACTACCTTTTTTGAGGAATGAAGATCTTCATATTATCCTTCCTTTGTATCAGTGGGCTTAACCTCTGTGCAACAATCCTCCAGATCTTATCTAATATTCCAGAAGATCAACAGGCTGCAACCCTCAGGAGAAGATTACAGCAATTGAACAGATGCCAATCCTGAAGAGCATCCGTGATATCCATGTATTACCTGGGATGGTCGGCTATTATCGCCAATTTATAAAAGTATTAACAAATAATTCATAGCCTTTATTCCACTTATTAAAGATCTTTCAAAGGATTTTGTGTGGAATGAAGAAGCCCAAGTGTTATTTGATAAATTACGTCAATATCTAATGACCAGTCCTGCTTAAAGTGCCCAAAGTCGATTGTAAATTGATTATCCAAACTGATACATTGTTGACAGAGATTGAAGCAATTTTAAGCCAAGTGGACGAATAAGGGGAAAAACATCTGGTAGCCTATGTTAGTTGAACATTAACGCCAGCGTAGAGGAGTTGTACCATGATGGAGTGCAAATGCCTCGTGGTGATTTATGCATGCAAGCAATTCTGGGTGTACATCCATGAAACGAATCAAAGTGGTGATGGACCGCTCATCTTTACACTAGCTCCATAATCTGAAGGAACCAAAGGGGCTACTGGACCAATGGGCTTTATATTTAAGTGCTTACGATTTTGAGATATTACATTGGGTTGGAGCATCGCATCAAAACAATGACAGATTATCAAGTTTGCCTGAAGTCCATATTGTCTATCATCAAGAAAATTATTTTTAGCACTAGTGTTTCCCAACCAAAAAAGAGCTACCCACTCATCTTTATCTTTAAATGAGCCAAACAAAGGGATTATAATAATTGTAAAAAATACCTAATTTAGCCCCTAAGTTATCAGCTTAGGAAGTTATATCAGATGGTGAGGAAGCTTTAAGGAAACTTTTGTCCAGCACTCGCTTTAGCTGGTGGAAAATGGTGGAAAAGATTGGGGTAAGAGCATCAGCAACATGCGGCATAAGGAGGTATAGTTGTGAATTTTTTTCATTCATGAGGCCAGCAGTGTACATTGCCTCAACGTATTGAGCAAGTTGATGCTTAGTAATAGTGATGAGACCAGGCACGCAAATGAACAACTTGATGCGTAGGCATTTTGGGGATACTTGGGGTCAAAAAGAGAACTTTTTTCTGTGTCAATGCAAGTGCAGCTCACACCAAAAGAGAGCTCCTCAATTTCATATTTTTCATCTTCCTAAAAACATGGTAAAGTTTGGGACAGGAATCCCTCCATGAGGGGTTCCATCGCCTTTGAAATTGCTGGCGGAGTAGGGTGTTTTGAGGGCATCTGTGGCCCCAACTGCCATTTTATCTTAAGTTTTTATAAATAACAAAACTCGGTTTTGCACAGAAACAGCTAGATCACAAATTGGGAGGATCAATAAAAACTCCTCCATAGCAAAAACCTGATTGACATTAAAAGGCCAGTCAATAAAATAAATCTAATTGAGACATTCAAATGGATTAAGCTTGGTAAATGCTGGGCCAGCCACTGGAATCAGAGCAGTGCCAGTAGCTGATTAGTTGTGGACAGTTGACAATGGCAGCTCAGTTGAAACTGTCTCAGCCACTGTCTCAGGATTTTTTAATCCAGTCAAATTGTTCAAATTTTTAGAATTTTTAAAAAATTTGATAGGCTGCTGCCTTGGAAGCAGCAACAGAATTTGCCAAGGGTGGGGGTGGGAGGATCAAGCTACATTTGAAAAATTGAGGCGAACCAGCCGCCAACCTAATGATGGATGGAGGAGCTGCGGAAGTGGTGGAGGCAGAAACTGTAGGGCACTTGTGCTTTGAGTGATCAAGCTCAAAGCAAAAGGGGCATATGCGTGGCCATTTTTGACGCGCTCCCAGAAAGGGTGATCAGGGGCAAATCTGATCATGGTGCAGGGAGGAATCACAAGATGGTAGTCATGATGAAATGGGTGGATCATTGCAAAGGCGCGAGGCCCTGCCAGACAATCAGCCCCATTTGAAAACACAAACTACAACACAGGATCTTACTGTAAATGGACAAGCCCTCAGTGAGCTCGTGACAGAAGCGTTTGGGGGAGAGATGGGATGGCAAATTGGCAAACTGAACCACCAATGTGGCTTCATCTGGGAGCTGGGTTTTAACGGTGGAGAGGGGGGTATTTTTTAAAACTAACAGCAGCTTAACTGCAGCTGCTACATCTGCTTTATAGTGGAAGCTAAGATTGAAACACCCCTTTAAGAGGCGAGAGTCAATAGCCAGTGTATTTGTACATCGCCGTGGCCATCTTGATGATGGCCATGCTCGCATATGAGAAGAAACTCTCATATTTGACCCAGAGACCAAAATGCAAATTGCTCCATGGGAGCTCCAAAGGGCTCCGCAGCACCGCTGGGAGCTTGTGAGGTGGTATGGCAAGTCCTGAGGGGGGACATAATGCCCAATCACGTTAGAAGGGCTAGCAGAGCCAGCCTGGGTAACTTCAGCGGTTGGAGAAGTACACTAGATGGCGGCGCACCGCCACCCCAAGCTGGGGCAGAAGGCGTTGATTGCATAGACATTGGTAAGTTTTGGCTTGATTGAGAGGTCTTTTTTTAAAAATCCGAGTTTGGCTTTAATCTAGTTATCAAAGCAGAAGAAAGATGTCCAAGTGGATGAATTATTCCAAAGGATGATCAAAGGAATATTGGGGGCAAACCTTGAGAAATTCAAGGTGCACTAAAGAAAGTGATGAATATTACAAGAATGAGAAATGTAAAATTACCTAGAGAGATTGACAAAAAATGATTTTTATTCCTGAAGTCATCAGAACGATTGAAAATAATATGAGCTGCACTCAAAGTCATCAGCCATGGTGGCCTAAGGAAGACCATGGGCCATAATTGCCTGTACTACTGGGAGTTGATCAATTATGATGTCGCTGACTACATGGTCAGTTGTGTGGAATGCCAACTACATAGACCCATAAGAATATAAAAAGAATACAGGCTAGTACACCTAGGATTCATGTGTAAACGGTATCAATAGACATGATGGGCGCCCTGAGTATCAGCACAGGAGGAGAGAAATATAATAGTGGCAATAGATCATATAATTAGATGGGTCTAAAAAGCTTTGACCATAGTGGGTGCCACAAAAAGGGCAAAATCCATTTTAGATAAAGTGGTATATCAGCATGGATGCCCTCAAGTTATTTTAAGCAAAAATGGAAATAATTTAATCCCCTCCTATGTAATACTGAGGTTTAATGAGTTGATATGGATCAGAAGAGTAGTATCCATTCCATATGGACTAGAAAAAACGGAATGGTGGAATGAATTAATTAAATTCTAGTCTTGACGATGAGAAATTTGGTCGTGGGGAAAACTTTCTCCTGAGGAACTTACCTAAGTTTGATTACCTTTGCCTACAATATAATTCATCATATGACAACAGGAAAAACGCCGGTAAAATTACTATATGGACGAGGGGCAGCCTTACCACCAATTTTGTATTCTGCTATAGAGCCAGCAGTAGGGATGAGTACCAATCAATTATTGAACTGACTACTGAGTATAATGATTAAACTGCAAACTCAGGCATTTGATACCACCCTAAAAGAAAAGGATTAAATCAAAGTCAAAGATAGCAAGAATTGACCAGCAATACAGTATTACTATGTGAGGGATAGGGCAGCCTGGTTATTAAGAACTTTTCTTTCTCGTTGCAAACACTTTTGCAACCCATTCAATTCAAGACTAAATCTAGTTTGATAATCTCATAGAGGGGATTAGTCTGCGCCCATGTCTGGGAGCAGTTGGGCAAGCAAGGCAAGAGGAGCAGGCAGAAGGCCCGCGGCCTCTAACATTCGAAAACGCCCCAGAGAATCTGGCGGAATAGAAAAAAATCTAAAAAAACGGGCGGTCACAATTTTTCCCAGAGATACTCATGTGGCAAGCACGATGCAACCAGTACATCAACACGCCACATTCCCAGCCACTTTCATCGGTGGAATTCGGAGTCCATGTGTATCTGGACATCCAAAAAATGGCCCTATGGGAAAAATTTTGTGAAGATGTACACAAAATTTTCTTGACCGCGGTGTACGTTGCACCTCACTCCATGTCACATGGTTGGCTGGACCTAGGTTTCAAAAGCAAAATAGCAGCAGACAAGGCTGCAGCAGTGCACATAGTGGTCGACCTCCCCAAAGGGCAACGGGTCATCAAAACTAAATGCACCAGATGGATAAAATCAAACCAAATTTTCCTCACGTTTGACTTTTTGGCTACTGTGGTAAAACGTGACATTTTGGAGCAACACCTGAAAGATGGTCTCGCCATATATGGCAAAATACAATCTTTCGAAATGCAACGTTTCATGCTGATGCCACACCTGTGCACCGGCAAAGCTATCGCAGTTCTGACCCCAACCAAGGAGATCGCAAAGGACCTAACCCAGATCCTGCACTCCACCTTTATTGATATTGTAGGGCACACCACCCACCCATTCTGGGTAACCGTGGACAGCGCGCCCCCCATTTGCACCCACTGTGATGCGTTTGGCCATAAGGCGCATGCATGCCCCATCAAAGAGGGCGTCACATTCTAAGAGCACCCCTTGGCGGCCATGGCCAGCGGAGAGGCGCACTACGAACCAACTGCAAGCACCAAGGAGGCTTTCCTGTGGGGAGCACAAGGCTGCTACCTATTGGTAAAGCCCATCTCCCCGCAGGAAAGGAAGAAGGCCAAGCAGGCCCATAGGACCGCGGCCAAGGAAGCGGCCAAGGCCACCACCACCATCCCACACTCACAATGCCAGGAGGACATGGAGACCTTCGCGGCGGAAGCAACTAGGGAATCCATCACCCAATCAGATTGGGAGGCCCATGCCGAATGGGCCACTCAATCTGAGGATCTGATGGGAGATTTGATCTCACCCAATCGCTGCACCCAAGCCCCAGTCAAAACCGACTTGGGACCTATCCCAACCAAAAAAATTTTTTTTGCCCCACTTGACGGTGCACCGAACTTATCTGCACCGCAAAAAATTCGTCCGACGTCAGGAAAACAAAAAGTAAAGGCCAAAGCCAACGCGACTCTTTCCACAAAAATTAACAAAAACCCCAATAGCATTGCTGCTAATACCCGCACTGCTGTGAAAGCCTGTGGGGACCTGGAAGAGGCTGGTGGGCCCGGGGCCCACCCCCTCGCACCTAAGGTGCGATGGGGGAAACCTTCACTCTAGGATGCTGAATATCGCCGGACTCAAAGCCTCCCCATCCTGGGCTAGGAAACTGAATTTTTTACAAAAAAATTTACCCGTGGATATCCTGGCCATCCAGGAGTCCCACTGTCCACGAGGTTCCAAGGAAGCTTGGAAAACAATGCTCCTACCATCCCTATCCTTTTGGTCAAAGCACTGTGGGGTGCTAATTTGGAAAAACAATTTTTTCAAATTTACATCTTCAGAAACATTCCTAAGTGGCCAAGTGCTCGTTGTCACCTTCTCATGGGCTGATGTTGCACACACAATCATCAACATTTACACCCCAAACGGTGCACAAGAGTGTCAGGAATTTTTCTCATTGGTCAAATCCCTCCTGCTACCCCCCAATTCTTTCCTAATTGGTGACATGAACTGTTGGCTATCCTCACCAACGGACTGGTGGCCACCCTCACCCCACACCCCACAGGGTCACGGAGAACTACGCATTCTAAAAGCCACCCTTGGGTTAATGGATGCGCTGCTGCGACATGACCCACTGCTCAAAAACATGACGCATCCCCATGTCCACAATGGCCAATTAAGGTCCATGACCCACATCGACCTTATTCTAGCGCCAGCGAAATTCCAACCCCACATCTCCCACTTCAAAACAACGAAAATGGAATTCTCTGACCACCGACTGGTCTTGAAAACATACCACTTACCCGTCACAGTTGCAAAGGCCCCACATTGGTGCAAAATCTGCCCTCAGAGCTCGCGTCACCAGGATTTTCCATGTGGGTGGAAGAGGCAACTTTGGCAAAATTGTTTGTTGCACCATTTTGTGCGGACCCCATTTCCACATGGGCAACTTTCAAAGAAGACACTATCCACCACTATCATCATCTCTCATCCAGATGCTCACGAGCCACATCAGCGGTTATATCGCGCGTGCTGGCGGAATTGGCCCACTTGGAGTCCAACATTCCAGCCTCAGGATATAGCCCTGCATGGGGCCAGAAGTGGGCGGAGGCAGCCGCCCACCTCAACGCACTTGAAAGGCAACACAAACATTGGGTTTGTGTCCAATACGGGGCCACACGCATCACTAAAGGTGACAAGTGCACCGCATACTTCTTCAAAAAAATTTTGCACCACGCCAGAGCGTGGCCTGCACACAGGTGTGAAGATTGGATAATTCTATTATGGACACACCAGCCAAAGTGGCAATCGAAATGCAAAAATATTACTCCAAGTTATACCGAGCTGAACCAATTCAGCTGGCTGAAATGGCGGAATTTCTTGACAGAGCTCATATCTGCACCATTTTCTGATACCCGGAAATAATGAACTTAATTACTCCAAACGAACTATGGACTACCATTCGCGGTGCGCCAAACCGAAAATGCCCAGGCCCAGATGGCATTCCATATGAGTTCTACAAAAAATATTTTAAATATGTATCCCCATTGCTGCTAGCCTCACTCAACCAAAGCCTGTTGGAAATGCGCCTCCTACCAGGAGGACATGAGGCCTTTACAGTCACACTCTTCAAGAAAGGGGATAGGCTAGACTTAGCCAACTGGCGCCCCACCTCTCTAACAAACACAGACACCAAAATTTTAACAAAAATCATGGCTAACCGTTTAGGGACTGTAGCAACTGCCACCATCTCCCCAGAACAATTCGGTTTCATCCCACAGAATGTCGATTTGGGATAACGTGCACTCTGTGGCTAATGTGTGTCAGTCCACAGCCTCTTGGGCACTTGTATTCTTAGACCAACAAAAGGCCTATGATAGAGTAAACTGGGAATACCTTAGGGCCTGCCTCCAACAATTCCGCCTACCTCCCCACTTCATTAACTGGGTGATGCTGCTCATGGAATCTGCCACAATGGCAGTGCGCGGCTCAGGTTTCCTAAAGGAAGTAGTCCGTCCTCAAAGGGGCCTGCGACAAGGGGACCCCCTGAGCCCACTCTTATACAACTTCAGCCTTGACCCACTACTGCGAAATGTGAATGCCCAACTCACTGGGGTCCATATGCCAGGCCAAACCCCAGTCAAGATGATGGCATTTGCAGATGATTGCGTGGTGGGGGTGTCTAATAACAAAGATGCACGCGCGCTTGAAGCCCTCATCCAGGAATATTCCCAGGTAAGCAACGCGGCACTGAACGCCTCCAAAACCGAAATCATCCTCCTTGGTCGGTTTCAGAACTGCTGGGCCCCAGCAAGTAGTTCCCAACCCGGCCCATCTGCTCGCCCACGTCCACGCCTTACTAACTCAAAACACACCGCTCCACTGGTGCTCCCCTTTGTGCCACGACTTACCATAGGACCAGTACGCCATCTGGGCGTGTGGTTGGAGGCAGGTGGATACGCGTCAGCAGTAATGGAGTGCCATATACTGGACAACGTGACGAAGCGAATCGCCTCTCTCAGAGCCCACCCTACTACCCTCACTGGCAGGGTTGTTCTTGCCAACTCTATGCTCCTATCCAAAGTCTGGTTCGGAGCCCACGCCATCCCCTTCTCCCCAAGCTTCTTCAAATCCCTGTATGCTTTGCTACAAGGTTGGCTTTGGTTAGGCCGCCCTCCACCAGTACGGCTAGAGGTCATGTTTGGTCCTCATCATCATGGTGGCATGGGCCTACTTGAATTCAAAGCCCATGCCGCCAAGATCCTGAGCACCTGGATTGTGGCCATCACTGCTCCTACACTCCCATCCCAACACTGGTCCCGCGCAGCCCGCTCAAACTTCTCCTGAGCCTTGGGCCTCAACAATCCATCAAACCCCCACTCCCTGATGAAATACCTCGCATCACACACATCAGCCACAGGTCCTCACGGGACCAAAACCCACTACAAACGAATCCTACTCTCCATGCGAAGCGCAGAGTGGAGAATTCGTATTAGTGGACATACAACCCGAAGAGGCCGCCCCTCTCCTCAGTTCACACAAGAGGTACAGGGGCTACCCATCCATGATGGCGTGATCCCCATTCAACCCCAAGTCCTATCCAGGGTGGACTACCTGGACATGATGGACATCCCCTATTCCACTGAGACCCAAAAGACTATCTGGAAATACGCACACCATCCTCTGTTGCAGCCTCAAGTCCGCTCCCATGTGTGGCGCTGCCTGAGGCGGGTGTATCGTACAGCTGAGCGCTCTAATGCTTTACACTCATCCTGTGTCGTGTGTGGCCAGTATGGAACGCTGTTTCACCGCCTGGAGAAGTGCCCCACCTCTAAAGTAATATGGCGCGAAGTCCAACGTCTGCTAGGCCAGGATCAAACACATCCCTTTAGTCTGTCAAGAGATATGTTTGCTTCATCAATGGCCTCCCCCTCCCACCCTCCCTCCGTGCTCTGGTGGTTGCAATCGCCATGTGGACTATCCACACGATTGTCTTGGATGCCATCGCTGGATCCATCCCCACCCTCCCTGAAGCTGTCCACAGATTCCGGTCTCATTTGGTAATCACTTTCAAGCGTGGATGTTTGGATATCTCCCACCGCGTCGCTGACAGCTGGTCTCCTCCTGGTTCCCAGTCTGGTTCATCAAATCATACCCCTTCCTCCACACGTGCTCAATAGTGGCTACGTCCCCTACACACGTTCCCTCCCCCTTCCCATAAGTGGCGTTCCCACTGGCAACAAGAGATAGCATCGCTTCTCTGAGGTGCCTCCCCTGGTACTAAGTTTTGTCTCGTCTGAGTCATATTCGGAAGTGTCCATCCCTTGGTCGGCCTTCCCCGCAATAAATCTAAATTTAAAGAAAGAGGGATAGGGCAGCCTATTGCAACACCTATGGTTTGGATGAAGAAATAAGCTGATGCTTTGTGGTCAGATCCGTTCAAAGTGATCACCAAGTCATCAACTGATGCCTACACAATTAAGAACCTTGCGGATGGTCTTGTAGTAAACTGGTTCCATAAAAAATATCCTAATTATTGGACTAAAGGAGAAATGAGTGCAAAGTTCCCATAGAACCAATGAACATAGAAAAAATAAGGATAAGCCCTAGTTTTGGTCAAGTCTTGGGAGGGGGCCATTGAACTATGAGAGGTATTTAGGACTGAAAATTAACCTCTAAACCACAATAGCTGGCTAAGTTCAAAAACAAACCTTTGAACCAGAGTAGGGGGAGCAGAAAGATGGACCTCTGAACAACTTATATTTTAAAAATTTAAATTTAAATTTTAAATTTTATCTGGGGAAGGCCACCCAGGAGACGGACACTTCCACTATGTAAAAAGAACTTAATTTAGCAAGAGGAACCCCAGAGAAGCTAACGCTATCTCCTGTTGCCAGCGGAATGGCAAGAAAAGAAATAAGGGTATCATGAGTAGAGGCTTGCACAACTATTGAGCACGTATGAAGGAAGCTTCTGAAGTGATGAACCAAACTGGAAACCAGGGTGAGACCAACTGACGTTTATAGAAAGTAGGTGCCCAAACAGCCATGCTTAAAAGTGGTCCATGAGGTGCGACTGGAATTGGCGTACAGCTTCCTGGAGGGTGTTAATAGAGCCTTAGATGGCATTCAAGACAAACATGTGGATAGTCCACATTGCAATTGCAACCGCTAAGGCTTGGAGGGAAGATTTTATTGGAGAATTTAAGGACAAGGAGAAGATGTCTCCTATAGATAGGATGAAAAGCTGTGTTTGATTCTGGCAAAAGAGACGTTGCACCTCACGCCAGATCAATTTTGACGGGGGCACTTTTCCAGGCGGTGGACTAAAGTCCCATATTGTCACACACAACACGCGAGGATGTGATGCATTGGAGCGCTTGCCAGTACAGTATACCTGTTTTAAGCAGTGCCACACATGGGAGCAAACACGTGGTTGCAGTAGAGGGTGATGGGCGTACTTCCAAACGCTTTCTGGGTTTTTAGGGAGCAGGGAATGTCCAACATGTCCAGATAATCCACCCTGGACACGATAGAGGACCTCCTTGGTAACAAACTGTTTAGAATGGCTTGGCCTTGTACTTCCTGCGGTAAGCGGAGAGTAGGGTGACCCCTCTGGGTGGTGTTTCCACTGATTAGGATTCTCCACTCAGCGCTCCACATGGAGAGGAGAATTTGTTTGAAGTGGGGTGACATCCCATGTGGTCCTGCAGCAGAGGGATGTGAGGCGAGATATTTCAACAGAAAATGGGGGTAGGTAGGATTGTTGAGGCCCAGGGCGCAGGAAAAATGGAGTGGGCCATGTATGACCAGTGTTGGGCTGGGAGCGTGGGCTTGGTGACTGCAGCTATACAGGTGTCAAGTATTTTGGCAGCATGGGCCTCAAAGTTGAACAGCCCATACGAGCACTATGGCGAGGGCCAAAAAAGACATCCAGATGCACTGGCGGTGGGCGGCCTAGCCACAGCCACCCTTGCAGGAGGGCATATAACGAGGTGAAGAAAGATGGTGAAAAAGCGATAGCATGGGCCACAAACCAAACTTTAGATAGGATCATAGAGTTGGCTAGTACTTCCTGCCTGTGAGGGAAGTTTGGTGGGCTCTGAGGGAGGATATGCATTTTTGTGACATTGTCCAGGATATGATGCTTCATTACCGTTGAGGCGTACCCTCCCACCTCCAGTCAAACCCCAAAATGGCGTACCAGACCAGAAGTGGGTCTTGGCATGAAAGGGAGCACAAGAGGGGCGGATTAGGGTGGGGGGGCAAGCGAACCTGTGAGCTAGCTGCTGAAGCAGGTAGAAAGCGGGGCGCTGGTGACCTGCGGACTTGGAACCAACTAAGGAGAATGATTTGGTTCTGGATGCGTGTAGTGCCGCATTACTTACTCTGGAGTAAACCTGGATAGTAGCCTCAAGCGTGCATGCATCTTGTTTGTTAGACACTCTAACCACACAATCATCAAAAACGCTAGCATCTTGACAGGTGCTTGGCCTTGCACATAGACACCAGTAAGGCGAGCATTCACGTTGTCAAAAGTGGGTCAAGGCTGAAGTTATACAAGAGTGGGCTCAAAAGGTCTCCTTGTCATTGGCCCCTTTGAGGGTGAACTACATCAGTAAGGAAGTCAGGGCCACACACAGCCATTGTGGCGGATTCTGTGAGAAACATCGCCAAATTAATAAACTGATGGGGAGGTGTAACTTGTGGAGGCAGGCTTTGAGGTAGTCCCAGTTGACTCTATCATAAGCCTCCTGCAGGTCTAAAAAACAAAAGCTCCAGTATCCAAGGATTGGAATACGTTGGCTACAGTATGTATATTGTCCCAAAAGACCGCTTGGGAATGAAATAAATTGATTGGGGAAAATGAGATCAGAGGCAACTTCCCCTAGGCGGTTGGCCATAATTTTTGTCATTAATTTAGTATATGTGTTAGAAAGAGAAATAATACGCCAGTTGGCCAAGTCCAGCTTATCTCCTTTCTTATACAGCGCTATTGTAAAGCCTCTTGGCCCCCAGGAAGGAGGCGCGTTTTTAGCAAACACTGAATCATTGAGGTAAGCAGCAAAGCGGAGAAATAATTTAATTTTTTTATAGAACTCATAAGAAAATACCATCTAGACATGAGCATTTCCTATGTGGTGCACCATGAACGGTGTACCAGAGTTCATTCCAAGAAATTAAAAGTATCAACTCCATATATTGGAAAATGGTGCAGATATGTGCACTTTCAAGAAAATCAGCAACTTTGGCCAGTTCAACTGGATCGGAGCAATACAATTTGGAGTAATAATTTTGAACTTTGATAGTCATTTTGATTAGAGTAGCTACGATGGAGTGGTCTGGCCATCTTACCTGTGTGCAGGTCAAGCTCTGTCGCGGTGTGAAGAATTTTAAGAAAAATAGGTGGAGCACATGTAGCCCGCCGTTATGTTTTTTGCCTTATACTACACACATACATGATGTTTGTGTTGCCTTACCAGTGCTTTGAGGTGAGCGGACACCTCTTCCCACTTGTGACCCCAAGCCAGCTGTAGCCTGCAGCAGGGACATTAGATTCCAGGTGGTCCACTTTTGCAAGCTTGCACAAAATGACCTCTAAGGCAGCCCTAAAGTGATGCGATGAGATGTGGTGTGCCTGGAAGATGGTGTTCGCTTTAAATTCAACCAGGTTGAAAGTGTGTCCACATAGAGCGGTGTGGCAAACTCCAGTGCTGAGGTTTTGGTTTTCTACCATGAGGAAATCCTGGGCGATGTGATCTCAGCTGGGTGGAGTTTGCACCACTTTGGCGTCTATGCTGCTGATTGTGGCAAAGAGAAGGAAATTGATATCAACTTGTGGTCAGATAGATCAAAGTTTGTCATTGTAAAGTGTGCAACCTGAGACAAAATTTTAATAGGGCAAGGATAAGGTCAATGCGGGACATTGACCTCAGCTGACCATTGGGCACACGGGGACTAGACATGTTGGGGAGCAGTGTTGCATGTTTAGGTAGGGTATCAAATAACCATAGAGTAGCTTTTAGAATGCGGAGTTCTACATGCTCCTGTGGGGGGGCAGGCACCATAGGCCAACCGTTAGTGGCTGGGTTGGTCCAGCAGTTCATATTGCCAACCACAAATGAGTCAGGGGGGAGCGGGAGGGATGAGATGACCGAGAAGAATTCCTGATGAGCATTTGCACAGGTCAGGGCATACATACTGATGACAGCGTGCACTTCGTTGTCCCACAAAAAGGACACCACAAGTACACAGCCATCAAGATAAAAATTTAAAGAAATAAATTTAAAATTACAGGTCGCTTGTATAAGCACCCCACAGTGCAGTGACTAAAAAGAAAGGGAAGGGAGGAGCATGGTTGCCCATGTGTCCTCAGCATCATATAGACAGTGGGTTTCCTGGATGGCCAGAATTTCCACAGATAAAATTATTTTTTTAAAAACTCAGTTTCCTAGCCCAGGACAGCGCGGCCTTGAGTCCAGCGATGTTCAA
Source organism: Massospora cicadina (assembly GCA_022478985.1). NCBI lineage: Eukaryota > Fungi > Entomophthoromycota > Entomophthoromycetes > Entomophthorales > Entomophthoraceae > Massospora > Massospora cicadina. Next base: position 99,737 of record JAKSZP010014625.1, on the reverse strand, counting down.
TGTCCCTATTGTGAAGGCTCCCCCATCGCATTTTAGGTGCAAGGGGAAGCGCCCCTTGGCCTCCTTTTGCCACTTTCTCAGAGGTGAGGATTCTAATCCTTGTCACTGGACCTTCATATGAAAACTATAGGGATGACGTTACTCTGAATGTAGGTGTGATTTTGTTGTTATTTTTTCCAGCTTTGTTTTGAGATTTTTTAGCGCTGTGTTCCTGCGGTGCATTATTACAGGGAAGCAAAAAAAAATTGGTAGGGAAATGAGTGGGAGAATCAGTTTTGATCAAGGCTTGGTAACATTGGTCAGGCATATGTGACTCACTATCAGGTCATCAGGCTGATTGGCCTAATCTGATTGGTGGATGGAAGCGTGAGCCACTTCTGCAGTGAATGAATTGATGTGCTCCTGGAGCTGGGAAGGCAGTATCACAGACATGGCCATGTCCGCTGCCTTGGCCACTGCCCTGTGGTCCTGCTTGGCCTTCTTGCGCTCCTGTGGGGACATAGGTTTGACTTGAATGTAGCACCCCTGCACACCCCATGGGAAGACGGTGTCAGTGTCTATGGCTGGTTCATAGTGGGCGTCTACACAACTCATTGCTTCCGGTATAAAATTTGGTTTGTCATGCCCTCCTTGGCTGGGCAGGTGTGGGCCTTGTGGCCAAAAGTGCAGCAAAAGTTGCAGATAAGGGGTGCGCTATCCACGGTGACATGGAACAGGTGGGCTTTCTGCCTGCCAACTAACACAAAAGTGATGTGGGGATTTGGTCAAATCTTCTACAATCACTGCAGATGGGGTGAGTACAATGATCACTTTGCCCATGAACAGGTCCAGCATAAGCGTATAGTGCTTCATCTTGAAGGACTGGATACCAAATATGCTTTAAGCCCAGCCATTAGGTTGTGCTCCAGCACGGTGCGCTTACTTGTGGTGGGGAGGAAGTCAAATGTAACAAAAAAATTTCTAGTCCAAGTGCGCTTTGTCTTAACCACCCGTTGACCATCTGGGAGGTCCACCACCAAACGCACCTGTGCAGCTTCATACACTGATTGTTTGTTTTTGAACTTGAGATCTAACCAACCTCAGAGAATGGAGTGTGGTGGGAAGTACACTGCGTTTGAGAAATGGTCTGTACATCTCCAGAAAACATTTCCCAAAGCACTGTTTGTTGGATATCCAGGAATACTCTAAACCTGTGCTCCACTGACGACAGGGGCTGGTAGTGCAGCATATTGATAACTGGTTATATCTTGCTTTTTGGGCCAAAATTTATGGGGAAATATTAACTGCCAGTTTTTTTATTATTTTTATCAGGGCTGCTGGTCTCGCCAAGAAATTTATAAAATTTGTATAGTGTTGGGCTCATGACTGTTCCCTATACTTTACTCACCCAACTGCTATCCAAAATTGGTGCACATTAATCTCCTCAAGGAGAGTATCAAACTTACTCATTCTTGAATCAAATATGTTGCAAAAGTATTTGCAACAAGAGAGAAAAGTTTACCTATGAACTAATTATAGGTTAAGTCACATTGCAAAAAAGAGAAATAATGACATAAGGAAAGATGCAAACAAATAATATAAGAAAAAATATAAAGAACATATATATAAAGATATAAAGATGCAAAAAATGTATGAAGTATCAATTTTTTTGTCATCATCAAAAAGCATCTGGTAATGTGCTTTTATGTTATTGATGGGACCAGCCAAGGTTGAAACTGATTCCACCGCAAGTATTCCTAAGGAGTTGGAAGAAGCAAAAATATCAGTAGGATCAAATTGGGTAAAACTGGATTTACTGGGAGTAGTCTCTGTAAAAAATGTGCTCTTATTTAAAACGGAGAGGCCAGCCTGGGGGAATACAGGGAACAAGGAATCAGAGAAGCCGCCAAAGAAGTTTATTTTATATGATGAAGTGCCATATAACTTCAACCTGGAGAAAAAAGAGGCTTTAAAGACCTTTTATTGGCAAGAACAACAAATTTAGGCCGGAATGGCATGCGCCTATGGGAACTGTACTCTGCAAAGGTGGTAGCGAGAAGGACATGGAACAGAAACACAATAAGAAGAAGGAGAACCTAGAGATGCATTGATAAAGTAATGGAGATGGACCAAGAGAGATCCAAAAATGAAACCATGCTGGTGGACTCAGTCAGAATCAAAGTGGTGTATACCCCTAGAAAATCTTCATCGCTGGATAATCTTATCATGCAGGGGTATGTTGTGATTTCAATAATCCCACATTACCCAGAATAAGTAATTTTGATTCATCTACCTGTTTACTATGGGATATATCCAGCTAGTGGATGTTGGAGTTATCAATTATGTGCAATAACTATTTTTTGGAGTATTATCTAATTGTTTATCAAATAGTTCACTGGGGATTTTCAGTCAGATTGATATGCCAAATTGCTTAATCCTTTCCAGGGGTGATCCCCCAACAATAAACAAGTGCTTAGGTTGGCGATTTTACTATTGATTACTTAATTATCTTTTAGTAGATAATTTGGCTTTGTTAATGATCAACTAAGTGATTTATGAGTTGCTAGCGAGTTATGCTGCCTGTAATAGAGCAAATTTTGAGTTAACCTTATTAGGATTGCAACATGCTGTTTATGACTAAAAGTCCCTTTCCTTTTTTTAGCAATAGGTGGTCCCAACCTAAAGGGGGGATACACCGATCTGCTAAAAGTCCCTTTACCTAAGTAAGTTATTGCCTAATAGGGTAATTCAATGAGATGAGCAAGGTTGTGACACATTCTTCGTTTCACTCAGAAGAGTCACATTGAGGATCTGCAAAATAAATTTGATTTAAACTGATGAGGAAGCTTATTTTTTGAGCGATTTTGGAGAATAATTCATTAGCGATGGCTATCATATCCAATAAAGGAGTTAACCAAAGAGTCTGGCGCCAAAAACCCTATAAATTCCCTTGGTTTATATTATTTAAGCAGATCAATATAAGAAATCATATTTATTAATAAAGTTTTATAATTTAGACTTATTGCCCCTGTAATTAGAGTTGGAAGGACAATAAGATCCTTTATCTATAATTGCTGTGATCTCCACGGACTCTGCATGATGAGAAAAAAAGAACTTATGAAACTAATTCTATGTCAAGTTCTAAAGAAGTGACAGAATGTCTTTCTGAACCAAGTGAGGTTAAGTTATACCAAATAAAAAAAGAAGCTCTATTTATTTTTCAAAATATCGTTCAAGATTAGGACAAGCACCATTTTGGCGTTGCACCTAACAACCTTCTTTGCTAATATAGGCTCAAAAAAGTAGTAGTCTTCATACTACTACTGCCCCATATAACTATTTATCAGCAAGTCAAAAAAACTAACTTACAAGGAACCTGTGCAGTTTAACAAGGGAGCTGAAGCGAATTACTATCCAAAAAGAATAAATGGATCATGGACATTTAACAATTGGTGCTCATTTTGTCAATATTAGTTCCTAGTTTTTTGTGACTCATAAAAATATGATTACATTTGCCAATGTTAATATTAGGGATCGTTGAATTATGTTGCGGCGGATTCCCTTTCTTGTTGTGTGGAGTGTCATCTCCATAAGCCACACAAAAATGTGGCCAGATATCAGTCAGTGCGACCAAAGAATCGCCTGGAATATAGTGTCCATCAATACAAGGGACCTCTAAGTACAAGACTAGAGTGATGAAATATATCATTGTCATGATCAATCACCTGAAAAGATGGATTGAAACTAAAGCTATGGTTTATTTTGATGAGATGAATAATACAGAATCTAATCTAGATCATGTGATATATTGGCATGGTTGCCCTCAAGTGATCCTGTATGATAATGGAATGAACTTCACTTCCTTCTTCATACCCCAACTAAATTACTGATGGGGTTCAAAGGAGCTTTATCAGTCCCATATCAGCCAGAGACAAATAGACTGGTCAAAAGAGTGAATGCTACCTTAGCCACTATGCTATTGAAGCTGATTACAGTAAACGTCTTCTTGGGCATCATACTTATGTATAATGACATTCATCTAAAATATCAGCTATCATTCATCAACTAGGAAAACATTCTTCAAATTACTCTATGGAAGAAAAGCCGCCTTACCCTGAACTCTTTACTCATCCTTGGAGGTAACATCAGGGATGAGTCCTGAACAATATTTAGTTAATTAGCCAACAATATGATTGATTTACAATCCCAATCATTTTTATGAAACCCCACAAAAAGGATCCAAGCTTAAGAGTACAGTGATAAGTACAATTAGACAAAAAGATATAAAATTAGGGGATATAATATCTTACTGTGATAATTATGGATTTGGCCACCAAAATAAGCCGGATGCTTTATGGACAGGTCTATTCAAGGTATTTCAAAATCAGCAACTGATGCCTGTATGATCAAATATATCCTCAATGGCCATATATTTAACTGAGTTCATAGCAAATAATTAAAGAATTGGTACTAAAATAAATATACTAAGAAATTGTATAATATAAAACTCTTAAACAAAAAATACAAAAAAACATTAAATGGTAAAATAATAAGAAAAAATTTTATTTTGCTGAAATCAAATCATCTGGCAGTGATCTCTAATATAAGTCAGTAGGACTAGCTTGGGTTGCAACTGGATCCACCAGGAGTAGTCCCAAGCTGCTAGAGTATGTCATTAGGATCATCATGGTCTGAAAATAGAGCCACCATGAGTAGTCCTTATAAATGAATTAAAGAAGATCCGCTCTGATTGCAAATGGAGAGCCCAACCTGGGGGAGTACGGGTTTTCCAGGCATATTTTTGGCAATGATGCCTGAATTAGTCTTGATATAGTAAGAGGCTGTAGGACCGCGCTCCACGGAGGCAGAAGCAAGGAGTAGACCACTGAACTAATAAGTTTGTTAAGCCCAAAGAAAGGACCTCTGAACCAGACTTGTTACTAAATTATCAAGAAGAAGCAATTACCTTTGAAAAAAGTTCTTGTTTAGTAATCTGGGCAATTGAATGGGGATGTGTTTGAATTTTTGTTGACCACATTATCCATCTTGCTTATAGATTAAGAATTTCAAAGATTGTTAATGAAAGATATATTGTTTAGCAATTATTGCCAACTGAATTATTAGTCATAATTAAACAAAGGATACAATCTGATGATTGGTTTCAATTAATGTTGGCGGGGATTATCCACACCATTGTTAAATGATTACAATGAGAGCTTGATAGTTGATAGTCAGATTGCCATATCGTATCATTCAAGCTTAAGTGATAAATGATTAGAGTCATTTTTACAAAGCTACTGATACGTTTTAGCGCTTGTTTTAGCGGTAGTTATTAGTCATACCCAGGCAACATGGCACCTAAACATCTGTGTACGGTTCTGACATGAAGGGATAGCTGCCAATCCATTAGGGTTAAACTAGTGAGGATTAACTAAGGCTAAGAAATCTGTCATTATCTTGAAGTTTATCCTAAAGGTCAAAAGCTGTAAAAGAACAATCATTTCATTTCGGTGATTCAGGCTGAAAAGTTGTGCTTATTTTTGCCTATAAAACCCCTACCATTTTAATATATCATAATTTAACTGTTAGATATTTTTATATTTTAATTCTAAATTGAAGAGTTGGAGGGAAAAAATATCTGGTAGTTTTTTAAGTTATATTTTACCAGAGAGGGTGGTTAGCCTGGTAGGGTAATTAATGCTTCCACCCTAGTTCAGGTTTTGCCAATACAAGTTTGAAACCTGTACTGATTAGAAAGATTCTTGGTGTGGTATATTTGTCCCAAGGTTGACCCACCTCGAATACTTTTTTTGGTTTACCAGAGTGAGGTTGAAGTCACTTACACTGAAGACTCAACTTATTAGTTGTAGCGATACAGAAAATATGCTTATTACTTTACATGTCCACTCTGTTCAATAAACTACCCAAAGTTTACAGTTATTTGTACTTTTGGGATGATTGTGTCTGTGTAAAGAGGGTTGTAGTTTACTGTGATAGGTGTGGGATAAGCCTTGGGGCCCTGAAAGTGCCCTAATCATGACTACCTCCATGCAGACCCCTCAATAATTTCCAATATGGACGAAATTGAGAAGTTGGGAATATATGAGTATCTTTAAAGGTTAGAGCAGTAACCCACCCTTTATCTATTACATTAACAAGGTCACTCAACTGAGATAGGAGATTTATTGGAACCTTAGGCCCCCCTTACGCCTGTGAGTGAATTTCTCAAGTTTCTGGAAAAGAGGCTAAGCCTCCAGACTTACTTTATTATATTCTTTCAAAGCAAAAAGATCCCTCATCCTTGCACATGGACCAGGGAATAATTCTTGTGACTTTTGAGGAGTTTAATGGCAAGGATGGCAGAAATTTTCTTTTGGGATAGAGGGCATTAGGTTGTGAACCATGGAAAGCTACCATCAGCTCTTTAAATTTATCACAGTTCATTCCGCTCACACAGATATCTTTCAGGAGGTGAGGCCCTTATACAAGGGTAAGGCCTGTACAGATCTATAGGATTTCATTGAGACCAGTTTAATTTCTTCAACCTCTTGATATTTACCAAAAATGAGAGGCTCAGGGGTATTGGTTGCTCCTCTTTAAAGAATGATAATTAAATAGTGTGGAACACATTATTATGCTTCCAGTGCAATAAAATCTTTATGTAGTATGCCCCATTATCTAAATAAATCTTAACTTTAAATAAGCCTGAACTTTTGCTAGCTAACTTCCTTTAGGGAACTTTATGTTCAGGTCACATGTATCCAACATAACAAGTGAACCCACTGAAATATTATGTTCTTTATACCACTTTTGGTCATCTATCTTCTTTTAAATCTCATTTTCTCTTTATAAGTGTTACTGGACAAGATTTTGGTTATCCCAGATGTGGGCAATGCAGTCTTCTTCTGCAGTAGTCATTGAGGTCAGGATTAGACTAATCAGAAGGAGAAACTATACCCAAGGTGGCCTTAAATGGAGATAACCCGGTGGAAGGTACAAAGTGTTGTTTTAGGAAAAATGCACAAGTGAGGATCCAATGCCCAGGTATCCTAAGAGTCAGAGTAAAACCATAGGTACTGCTCTAGGACTTGGTTAACCCTCTCAGTTTGACCATTTGACTGAGAGTGGTATGCTTTGGATTGGCAAAGATTGATTCTCAAGAGTCTCAATAATGCATCCTAAAACCTGGATTTATTCTGAGAGCAATAATCTCCTAAAATATTTTGGAAGTCTAAACATCAAGAATACATGGGCAATGATCAAAGATTATGTTTCAGCCGTGGCTATTATCGTGTGGCATAAGATTAACAACTTGTACTTTATAAACCTATTTGTGACCTATATCACTGCGTCAACCCCTTTTGGAAGGGTGAAGTACTAAAATAAATCTACCAAGAATGATGTCCATGGGCCTTCTGCTTGTTGAAAACAGGTGTAGCAAACCCTTCTTGATTAATTGGTTGAAATTAGATAGTGTTCATGTGACAAAATTGCCACCCATGCTGGAATGTTATTGGAGGACATAGGCCAATTCTAAGTCCACTTAACAATCTCCGCACACTTCTTGGATCCTGTGTGCTCACTGTGGATGGAACATGGTGATCATCACTAACGCATGTATGCAGAGCAGGAGAAACCTAAATTTTGTCCAAAAATAATGTTACCCAAACCTTTTATTCCTATATGGGACATTTGTGGTTTCTAGTCTTCAGGCCTTCCATCAGCTCTTTCTTTTCATGGCAATAGAATGGATTGTTAAGCTATACAAAATCTTACCTCCTTATGCAGCATTTTGCTAATGCTCCTACCAAGAGGTTGTTCACCATGAACCGCCAGCTAAAACGGGCGCAAGACAAAAGTTTGCCCAAAGGATTCTTCACCTTCTAATATAGCTTCCTAGGCATTTAGCTGAGGTACCATATAAGGATTTTTTTATTTCTAATAATCCCTTTGTTTGATCCATTTTCAAATAAAGATGCGGGGGCGGCTCCTCCTTTTTGGGTTGAGCACCAATAGTGCTAAAAAAGGCATGCAAAAGCATGGGAATCTTGGGTCAGATAAGCAAAAGATTTTAACTGTTTGTGCAAGAATTTTGGATAGTGGAATAACAGTTCTGATCTATAATAAGTTATCCTTCTTACTGGGAGTCATGTAATTAATGAAGCTTAACATGTCATGCAGGATGTTTAGCGTACCCTCAATGAACCCATACTTAAAGAGAAAACTAAAGACGTCCTTGCAGGTGCATGCCTGGTGATGAGCAAGATTCTGGGCTTCTATAAATTTATAAAAGGTTTTTTAGTGTGCACAGTAATCTCATGTTGCGCTCCCTGGAGGAGGTAACCCAGTGGGTGAGTAACTATGCTACAGTTGCCAGTTCTTTGTCATAAATTAGTCCAGGTCTGCTCCATGGATTTGAATTTCTTGGAGAGCTATACCACATGGTGCTCAGCCCCTGTATGCTTCTGTAACAACCTTACACTCACATCAGCTGCAGAGGCATCACAGGCCACAATGAAGGACTTGGACTTATCAGTATGGATGAGACTTAGGCCGAGAGGATACCTTTTTTATAGCATTAAAGGCCTGTTGAGATTTGACAGACCATTTTAAAAAGAGCGTTCTTTCTGATCAATAGGTGGAAGGACGCTGCTAACTGAGAAAGGTCCGGGGGAGAACTTCTTCAAGAAAGTTTTCATGCAAGGAAGCTTAAGAGTTTTTTCTGAGAGGTGGAGGATAGCAAGGCTGGATAGTCCTCAACTTGCATGAAGGAACTGCATATTCATTCTTCTTGACTAGATTCAATAATAAGGTCAGCTCTTCCATTTAAACTCATGCTTGGAGGGTTTTACAAAGCTGCCCGCCTTGTAAGGGCTGCCATAACAGCTTTAAAGTCATTAGAATGTTGCTCATGGGTTGGTGGGTAAATTAGTGTGCTATCAATATAAGTAATGACACATGTAAGCTGGATGTTGCTGATGAAGCTGTAATAGTTACATTGAAAAGTTTTCTGTATGTTCTTTAGTCCACCTAGCATCACCTTGAACTCAAAAACCTCGAGCCTAGTCATATGACTAAAGCCTAAACCTTACCATCCTTGACCCTTACTTTCTAAAGTCGTAGACCAAGTTGAACTTAGAGAATATATGAGGCTTTGCAATGGCTTGGGCAATGTTCTGGTTTAAAGAGAATATGGGTCTGGTGCCATTACATTGTTCACGTGATTGTACTTGACATAGGGCCGCAAAAAACCACTCTTCTTATGGGCAAAGACAATAGGAAATGATATTAGAAAATTTATTGGAAATTCATCCCTTTACCAACATGTCCAACCATATCCTCAAGGCTTTATACTCCTCCTCAGCTACAGATATAAAGGAAATTTAATCTTAACAAGATGCACCTTAAACTGTATCAATAGATCTTATTCTGAATGGGTTGGAAGTATGGGTGACAGACTCATGTCAAAAAGTCCTTGTATGGGGTAAAAAAGAAGGAAAATCTGAGGAAAGGTCCTTAGGTGGATGCGCTGGATAAGATATTTGGCTTAGTGAGGCCTTCATGATAAACGTTAATTTAATGAAAATCTCCCACTATATTTACTATTGGCAAATGACAGGGAGTTAAATTCAACATTATTAACCTGCTAGTGACGCCACCAGCCCACCTATGATTACAGGATACAATAAGTCATGTACTGAGAAAAAGTGATCACACAAGCAGAACCCATAACCAAAATCTGCACTTAATGTTTTACGGTGTGGCATGTCATAGGTTATGAGGACGCGCCTTAGTATAGGTGAGTCTACATCCATATCTAGGTCTAAATAATGTGCAATTTAAAGATCCATGAAGTTATCTGCCGCGCCAGTGTTTAAAGGGGCTTTTACTAAACCTCATGTGCCTCTGTTCTATAGGTAATGGGAAATAGTAAATAGGCTTTATCTTCTTTATTGGTTGCTGAGAGCAAAATTGCAATGGGAAGGGAAGCAGGGTCCATGCTAGGAGGGGACCTTTAGTATCCACAGGGTAAACTGCATACTGTCCCTAAGTTTAAGTCTCAGGGAACGTTCTTTGGCTCTTGATTGGGTCATCTTTCTGTTCCTAAATAAAAAGACACCGAAGAGGATGGTGGTACCCCTCATCACTCAGGGCGATCTTGCTCACATAGTAGATGAGCGATGGGTGACAGCCCTTTCACTTTGGATCCCACCCCCAGTACCCACCCTCACCTTGGCAGAAATGTTGCGAGAGAATTATTGAATTCTGTGCTGAGATTGCCAAATTGAAATCAGTCAAATCTAATTTGAGTGGTAATCTGGCTGATGGCCAAAATTTGAATGGCTGTAAAAGCATGAAGAATGAGATATTGGCCAGATTGCCTGATGGCTCCAAATTGATCACTAAACCAGTAGAACAGTTATTGGGCATCATCAACGAAAGTTCAAAGCCCTCTGATAGTAATTTGGACATTGTAGCCAATGTGCTGCCATTGACCAAACAAACAGTTGAATGACCAATGTGGGCGGTTTGGCCATCCTGAACCTGTTCCTAACCAAATGGACCCATCCCTATATGGGGTGGCCTTGGGGGATTCCCATCGCTCGTCGGGCTAAATGCCATCATACTAACTGTTGGAAATGTAGTCAAGCCCCTGTTTGGACATTTGAGGTCGAACTGACAGAGACTCAGACTGCCACCAAATTTTGCGATGTTGGTTCCCAAAGAACAAACCCATCCATTCCTAAACAATTTGCTGGTTAGGTCAAAATAGTGGGACCTGATCCCATCCTGTCACTACCCAATTGACCACTATTTAATCAGTAGCATGGCATTGAGAAAAGTTGTTGGTCAATTTTCTTAATTTCCTTTCCAAATAAAATTTTGCCAAAAAACCAAATTTTTATTTCCCTTTCTGACCGCATCCCAGATGGCATTTCCCTGGTGGCCCATCGGCCTGCACTCCAGATGGGCTTTACCAGCTTTTTTGGTCACTATGGCCCCCTCCATCGTTAATTGGGTTCAGCGAGTCCAATATTTTTGGCTCTACAGCCCCATTATCATGAACTTCTGGAAGCAATACATGGGGATCTTATAGCCTTATGTCCATCAATTTCAGGAAAGAATCCATCTCCTTGCCACCCCCGTTGAGATGGCCTCATATGCCAAGGATCTCGTCAAAACTATCACAGTAATTCCACCCCCTGCAGCTAGACCCACTGGGTTGGGAATGTGTTCAGTGTGGTTCGTCGTCAGGATCCTCCCCACCTTGTTGTTGCACCACCACTTCGTGGTTTCACATTTCCCAGCTCCATATCAAGTCATCCAGTCAGCAATGCCTCTGGCATTCTGGCTTGCTTTTTGGGTGCTCACGCATCCCAACTGGCAGGTCAGTCTAAACTTCTTCTGCCATTTCCATGAAATAATTGACCAACCATTATTTCCAGCCACTTCTGCCTTGGTTTTCAAACTGGGCGCCACAGTGGTTACTCTCTACCAGATGAACTTGCAATCAGTTGTGTGCTGTTCGTTGTTTGTTTGGTCACTTTCTGAATTCAGGAGAAGCATCCACTCTATTTTGGGAAACCTTCTTCAAGCCACCCAAGATGTGCAGATTGCATCTCCTCTTACTTCCTCTGACCCAGAAAAAAATTGAGTATCCCCTCCCAAGAGATCGCCAATCAGTTTTTATGCACTCGCCAAAGTGCAAATGCATACAACAATCACACACAATAACGCTTCTGTAATATCTCATTCCCAACAAGGGCTCGCGTTGTTATACGCTGTGGAAGGGGATGCCCGCCGTTGGGTGAGAAGTCTTTTGCGTTCTTCCTCACAAGAAGGAGACTCCACCCCCTGATGGCTGTTGTATCAGCCGCCTTGAAACCCCTTGTGTCCCAATCAGACCACTTATTCAGACTGCTCCTTACCATGACCAAAGCCCCTAGTTTGGCTTCTTTGATTTCTACCTTTTGTGAGCTGGCTCCCGTGTCAAGTCTATCTATTGATATGCTTCAGGCAGTCTTTAGAGCGAGCTTGGATTCAGTTTCCACTCGTCACGTGATCTGGTCTACCATCCAAGGATCAGAAGATCAAATATGTATCACCGCAACTACTATCAAAGCTTTGCCTCGCCACGTTTCTCAGTATCAGAAGGGGAATTTATGATAGGATTTCCCAACGAAGATGCAGTTGACGCGCCTGTCACCAAATTAGCGGTTGACATGGGTCCCAACCCTGCTGTAACCCCCAAGTCCGAGTTGGCATTTCTGGAGTTAACTATTAATGATTCTGTTCAAGCCCAGATGGAGGAAATGATTTCCCCCACCCTCATACTTCCAATTTTCGCCCCAGCTAAGAACCCTGACCCTGCCCCCAAATACCCATTATTTCTTCAGTCATCAATGAGTCAGTCAAATCTTCCAATAAACAGAATTTCGCTTATTTCCTTATACCTATGAAAATTAGTATTGGTCCGCATCATGTCTCCTTCAAAGCTCTGGTGGATACCGGAGCAGCGGGAACTTCATGAGTGTTGAATTGGCACAACAATTAAATCTGGAAATGAATGTGGGATCCTCAGTAATGGTGGCCTCAACTGATTACCAGTCTTCATATGTTGTTCGCCAACCAATACACTTCTCAATCCACCAGTATAACTTCTATGATCGTTTTTTGGCCATGCCAAACTTGGTGTTCCCGGTGATCTTAGGTGTGGGGTGGTGGCGCCAACAACATGTGAAGATTCATTTAGAGTTTAATACATTGTCATTCACCAATGATAATTCAGAGGGAGAGTTCCCTTTGATCGACATCCTCAAGAAGATACAAGGGACCAGCTCTATCACTACCCTAGTTAATTCTGCGGGCATTCTGGCCAAATTTTCCAAAAGCTTAATGTGATATTGGAGAATCTTCAACATGGAAAAGGCGGATCGCCTGCCAAAGCATACTAGGTATGATTGTGGATTTTGGACAACCATGGAGTTGGTGAACATCAACTGCCCGTTGTATCCCCATACAGCGGAGGAAGAGGTTTCACTCAATACCCGGTTATACGATATGTTGAAAAAAGGTTGGTTGTTCAAAGAGAACTCACCCGTCGCCTCCCCTATCATCTTTGCAAGAAAATCAGATGGATCACTCCGTCCTTTGTGTGGATTACGGTCACTTGATCAAAATAACAGTTAAAGATCCCTACCCATTGCCTTTGGAGCATACAATTAGTCAGGCAATTGCCAAATCCTATGTGTTCTCGAAACTGGATCTGGTGAACTTTTTTTAACTAAATTTGGGTAAAGGAAGGACAGGAATGGTTGCCCGCAATCTGAACAAAGCGAGGCATTTTTCAATTTCGCGTAATGCCCTTTAGGCTGAAAAATGCTCCTGCTACATTTCAATGGGATTGAAAATGTGTTAGGGGATCTCCAGTTCTCTTGTGCTATTGCATACATCGATGATATCCTAGTTCATTCCCCAACTCCCAAACAACATGCTATCAACTTAGAAGCAGTGGTGGTCGCTTTGCATAAAGCAGGGCTGTTCCTCAAAGCTTCCAAGTGCGAGTTTTTATAATAAAGAGGTCACATTTATTAGAAACCTAGTTCTTAAAGAAGGTGTCACTATCCCTCCCAACAAATTAGATGTAATATGAGAATGGCCAACTCTGACTACACAGAAGCAACTTTGGAGTTTCTTGGGAACTATCATTTTTTAGAAAAAAATTTCCCGCACTTTCACAGTTGGCTGCCCCACTCCATCCCCTCACTGGGAAAAATGTACCTTTTTGTTGGACCCCCCAAATGCCAGCAGGCATTTGAATCGATCAAGGATGTGTTCGTGTCTCCTCCCATTTTTTAAACATGCTGATCCCACCAAACCATATATTATTTCAAGTGATGCTTCATCAGTAGCAGTGGGCGCAGTGTTGCTTCAGGACCACAATGGTCTTGAACATCCAGTCACTTATTTCTCCTGAAAATTCACAGCTATGGAGCAGTCTTGGGCCATTTATGACAAGGAACTGGCTGCTGTTGCATTGGCAATAACTCTTTGGCAGTACCTGTTGCAAGGTGCTCGCCATGAGCTAACAGTTCGCATGGACCACCAGGCTCTTTTGTATTTCCGTAAACCCCAAAAATTGATGCACTGCAGACCCAAACCTATTGGGACCTGTTCAGTTTTAACTTCATATATTAATTTGTTAAAGGTGCGCTCAATGTCCTTCCCGATTTCCTAAGCCATAGTCTCATTCACTGTCCCTCAGAACCTGAGGAAGTGGATCTCATTACCGTGATTCCTGCTACTCAGATTCTGTCAATCATTCCTCCCATTGTTTCCTCTGCCACGTTGGCTCCTGACATTCCATTATTGGCTCAGGTGTTAGCTGGTCAAACAGCCTGCCCTGAGGGCGTGGAGTTGGTTGAGCAGTTGGCCCACTTGAGTCCCAAACACTCCCTATACTCCTTAGAAGAGAGGGCTCATTTACTTTCATTCTTACATTTGGGTTCCCCCTCCTTCCGCCCGGAATTATACCGTGCACACCATGATCCCCCCATGGTCAGACACCCTGGTAACAAGAAATGCATTGATCTGATCAAGCGAACCTTTAATTGGGCAGGACTGACCAAAGAGGTCTCAGCTTGGATCACCAATTGTGTTATTTGCGCTAGGGCTAAGTCAGATCACTCCAGAAAGAATGGCCTCCTGCACCCCTTACAGCAGGCGGAAGGTTCATGGACCTCAGTGTCCATAGATTTTATTGTTGATCTCCCCTGTTCTAATGGGTTCACAGTGGTGATGGTAGTGGTGGATCGCTTTGCAAAATTTTCTTTTTATCCTTTGCACTTCCACGATTACATCAGAAGAAACTGCCCATCTTTTTGTACGACATGTGTTTTCTATGTTAAGTCTTCCCCAGGAAATGTTAGTGACTGGGGTACTCAGTTTACTGCACAGTTTTGGAGTGAACTCCTATTTGCTACTGAAGATAACCTCCTGTTGATCCACGGCGTATCACCCCTCAGTCTGACATTCAGACCGAGTGGGTTAATCAAGCTCTCAAACAGTACCTGCATTGCTATGCTGCAGCAGCGCAGGATACTTGGGCCGGTGACTTGCCTCTCACTAAATTTGCATACAATAATGGGATCCACACATCTACAGGTTTTTCCCCTTATGAAGCAACATTAAGTATAACCCATCATTTTAAGTCAGAGCATGCTTACAACCTGAGGTTCAAGCTGCCGTGGATCATGCTGCCCATATTTGATCGACTCAAGCTTTAGTGTGGGAACACCTCACTAAAGCCATTGACAACTATAAGTGATTTGTGGATTGTAAGCGCCTTCCAGGTCATGACTTTACAGTGGGTTCCTATGTTATTCTTGATACCCGTCATTTGTGAATTCAAAACCCTTCCTGAAAGTTCGCCATTAAGCGTTTGGGTCCTCATTTAGTGGAGGAGGTGGTGGGCAATGGGGCGTTCCATCTGAAGCTTCCCGCACATTGGAAGCAACACCCAGTTTTCCATGTTTCCCAGCTGTTGCCCTTCAAGGGTGCAATTCTCACGGACCCAGAACTGATCATTGTCAATGATGGGGAAGAAGCCAAGGTAGAGGCCATCCTGGCATCCTGGAAGTTGTGACTTTCAGTCCAGTATCTTGTGGCCTGGAAAGGATACCCAGCTTACAAAAATAGTTGGGTCAAGGCGCGCGATTGCGCGAATTTTATGGCCCTGGTTGAAGCTTTCCACGCATCCCACCCCAAGGCTCCCCGCCCTCTTCAGAAGATCACGACAATTATGGCTATCAAGTTACCTAAAGCACATAAGAACGTGGCTCTGGTGCAGTTTCCCAGTGAGAGTGCCATTTCCTTGGAAAAAGGAAAGGGTAATGTAAGTCTCAGGGAACGTCCTTTGGCTCTTGATCGGGTCATCTTTCCATTCCCAAATAAAAAGACACCAAAGAGGATGGCGGCACCCCTCATCACTCAGGGAGATCTTGCTCACATAGTAGATGAGCGATGGGTGACAGCCCTTCCGCTTTGGATCCTACCCCCAGTACCCACACTCACCTCAGCAGAACTGTTATAAGGATTTAGTGAAATCTGTGCCAAGATTGCTGAATTGAAATTGGGCGGATCTAATTCAAGTGGTAATCTGGCTGATGGCTGAAATTTGAATGGCTGTAAAAGCATGAAGAATGAGATATTGGCTGGATCGCCCGACAGCTCCACATTTGATCACTAAACCATTAGAACAAATATTGGGCATCATCAACAAGGGTTTAAAGCCCTTTGATAGTAATTTGGGCATTGTGGCCAATGTGCTGCCATTGACTGAACTAACAGTTGAATGACCAAGCGCGGGTGGGTTGGCCGTCCTGAACCCGTTCCCAACCAAATGGACCCATCCCTATATGGGGTGGCCTTGGGGGATTTCCGTTGCTCATCAGGCTAAACGCCGTCATGCTAACTGTCAGAAATGTAGTCAAGCCCTGGTTCAGACGTTTGAGGTCTAACCAACAGAGACTCAGCCCACCGCCAAATTTTGCAATGTCAGTTCCCAAAGAACAAAACCATCCATTCACAAACAATTCACCGGTTAGGTTGAAATTGTGGGACCCAATCCCGTCCTGTCACTACCCAATTGACCACTATTTAATCTGTTGCATGGCACTGAGAAAATTGTTGGTCAATTTTCTTAGTTTCCTTTCCAAATAAAATTTTACTAATAAACCAAATTTTTATTTCCTTTTCCAACTGCATCCCAGATGGCATTTCCCTGGTGGCCTGTCAGCCCGCACTCTGGATGGGCTTTACCAGTTCTTTTGGTCACTATGGCCCCCTCCATCATTAATTTGGTTCAGCAAGTCCGATATTTTTGGTTCTACAACCCTGTTATCATGAACTTCTGGCAGCAATGCTTGGAGATTTTATAGCCTTATGTCCATCAATTGCAGGAAAGAATCCATCTCCTTGCCACCCCCGTTGAGATGGCCTCATATGCCAAGGATCTCGTCAAAACTATCACAGTAATTCCACCCCCTGCAGCTAGACCCACTGGGTTGGGAATGGGTTCAGTGTGGTTCGTCGTCAGGATCCTCCTCACCTTGTTGTTGCACCACCACTTCGTGGTTTCACATTTCCCAGCTCCATATCAAGTCATCCAGTCAACAATGCCTCTGGCATCCTGGCTTGCTTTTTGGGTGCTCACGCATCCCAACTGGCAGGTCAGTCTAAACTTCTTCTGCCGTTTCCATGACACTAAGACTACTGTTGCTTGATTGACTAAAAAACTTTATTATTAATTTATATATTTAATCTTTTTCAATGATACATAAACAAAGGTTTTAATCAATTGGTCTCTACGCCAATGTCATATATAGAATGAATTTACTATGAATTTGTCACTCCTGCGCCCACATTTCTATATGCAGTTGTAAATTAATATTATTAAATTTATATTAGTTATCTTATATTGGGACCTCAAACTACTAATAATCATGAATGAGGATCAAATTCTTTATCTTACATTGCAATTCTTGGTTTCTAATACAATAAATACCTTGTCCGCAGCCCTATTTTTGTATCACCTTTTTTTAGTACAAGATGGTATCAATTTGTATCACCTTTTATTTTTAATTAATAGCTACCTTGTCCCTGCGCTGTCATAAAAATGGTTGTCAACAGGATTACATTATACTTTTGGGCTTTTTCCCATGTCTTAGTTTTAAATAACCGAGTGCTAATATAATGTAAATGCCCTGAGTCCTGGAATTTATTCCATTAATCAATTTCTATTATGTAACTGTAGTAAGATTCTAATTTTCTGCATAGTTGCAATAATGAGAACCCTGCAAGTGCGAAAGCACATCTAGGAGGGAGTTCAATTGAAAGAGTGATCTTGCTATACTCTAACTTTGTACTATCTATTTATGAGGACAAAACCCCCCCCCATAGCCACTGTGAATATTCAATATTAGTGTGCTTATTATATTCTACTAATAACCCTTTTTGCAACTACTTTAGGGATAAACATTTTTGCCAGTACTTTCCTCATATAAATTACCTGTTCTTTAGTGGAAAGTTAGGTGCGCTAATTGCAATTAGGTTAAGGTTCCAAGTGCAACAAAAAAAGCTCACTATATGGGGCATTTTCCACACGCTGTATACTAATACAATAAAAAATACAATATTCTGAAGAGTTGATCTATTTTAGCCCCACATATTTCTTTTGTTATGACTTAAAAGTGGAGCTTCATCCAAGTTATGACCTGTCTGTACTACTTTCTAATATTTTGTGAACTCACAATCAGCATAATATAATGGTTGTTAATACTATAGGACCTCACGCTTACTTGATGGCTTTTCTTTACCAGGGTAATATGCATTTCACGCTAATATAGACTTCTATCAGGAGCTGAACATTTTACAAATCCTGGTCAATACCAAGGACAGGAGGTAAAAATTTAATTTTTTGTTTTTTAGATTTTAAAAAAAAAACATGAACATTCTGATCAACAATTCAGGCTGAAACGTTGCCATTTTACTAGTTTTTATTTAATCACGCCAAGGAGTAAAACTTCCACTTGTAAGTGTCATAAATATGACTGATAAAGATTAGACTGGGCACATAATCAGGTGCGTGAACGCCAAGTGTAGAGTCCACAATGCCATGAGCACAGAGGTCCAAAAGCCTTTTATAAGTGTGGTTCTAAAGGGACTTAAGGGAAGCAAAAGTTCAACAACATACTGAAGTCACCCAAGGCAAACCAAATGGTTGTGATAGGGCAATTGCGAGTCTTGTGGGGCAACCCCCAAGGGTGAGGGAGGCAGAAAGGATGACAACTCCTCCAGGGTTCACAGTTGTTGGCCTTCAGTTTAAAAAGGCTGCAGGCCATTAAAGGGGTGGCACAGAGTCCTCCACACAATTAACTGTGAGAGCAGGGTGAGAATTGGGCCCACATAGAGAGTTTAGCCAAGCTCTCCCTGTTTGGTGTACTCTAGGTCCCTCAGGCAAGCGATATCATCATTGAGCGGGTCAGATAAGGGTCCTGACTTCCTAAACAGTGGAACAGAGGTGCTTTGGTTTCCCCCAACCGAACAATGTCTTCCATGGATACAACGGTGGAGCAGAAAGCCAGATTTGCATAAAAAAGGTGCATGATAGCAGTCAAAAAATGGCTTCATCATCCAGAGCTAGCTGATTATCAAATTTATGATGTGACTCTGGGTGGTGAGGTCAATTAACCAGATAATTCAGTTGACAATCATCAGCAAGAAGTTTTGGGTGGCAGCGCACTTTGCCAGATTGATTGGCGGAATTTTTAATATAAAATTAAAGCAGATAAGGGCTGCGACAAGATGACAATGGTTTGGGAGGTTTATTGGGCGCAAAACGCAAGGAAAGTAAGAAATGAACTGACAACAGCCCCCAGGCAGGGCATTTGTCTTAAAAATTAGGAAAATTGCTTGGGGAGGTGTTTATAGGACTGGTCATTTGAGGGTTGGTGATGGGATCTGGTTAGATGGCGGAGAGGAGAGTTAAGGGTGCTCAATATCCTGACAAAAATTGAAAAAAAAACTTTTATAACTTTTTCCACATTTTTGGGGCCAAGCCAGGTCGCTTGTTCTAATCTGGGACATGACCACCTGAGTTGGGCTGCTTGCACAATTTGAACTGCCTGGATCTATCCCGGAGGGCTGAGGCAGATGGGCTGTGTTGTTTAATCACCAGTCTGGAACCTGAATTGGGCCACTCGTACAATCCTTACTGCTTGGATCTGTCCTGGAGAGCTGAGGCAGCTGGGATGAGTCAATTTATGCCTGATCTGAAAATATGAATTGTACCCCAATTTAATTTCTGTGCCAGCCAGTCCAGACCAAATCCCCAGTCCAGAATTTGCAGACTGGGCCTTGGGGTTGTCACAGGCAACTTTTTGAACTTTTGGCAATATTATCAAGGGAGTGGGGAGTCCCAGGGGCCTGCCCATGGCCCCTGACTTGTACAACCTCTCTTCAAACCCCTTTTATTGTCCCTAACAGGATAGAGGAGTGGATGGAGGTGGGAATAGGACATCCTTGGGGGTAAGAGTGGTCACCCAGTGCTTATCTAACATGTGCGCCAAGTTGCTCAGCAGTGACAGGGGGTCCACTTGGGCTTTGGGACCCCTTTTTGTCCTAAAGGGGTATTATTACCTATACAGGTGCAGGGGCTGGCCTCTAGGAGTTACAGTAAGTGCAGCCAAGATCCTGTCTAGGATCATACCTCTGATTCTAATCTTGAAAAAAATTTGGAGCCAGTTAGCTTAGTATCTTAAAACTGTATCTATACCAGTAGCTGTTCCTATAGTGGCTTCTGAATCTTCTACTAGCGCTATCACAGCAGCCTCAACTAATATATATCTTAGCTCCACACTACTAACTTTAATTGCTTCACCAGTTTTTTCTTGCCTAATTGGTAATCCTGCTAATACTTATTGCAAATTACACCGGTAAATCTGCCTAAATTTGATAATAAGGGGAACATTAACACCTTCATAATTTTACCTGAAATACTTTTGGGGAACATGAATTCCCAGGCCAAGTTGGCCATGTTGTTAGACTCGTTAGATCTTATTAGTCATTATACATTAATGACAAAGAGGTTGTGAATTTACATATCAGACCATATTTTTAAGGAAGCTATTATTAATGATTTTGGTGTAGCAGAACTAATGATAAGGTGGAAAACCTCCTTCCTGACCATAAACCTTAAACTATATGAAGAAGTTTTAACCTTTACTAAACATTTCTACTACAAGACCAGTTGCTGTATGGGACTAAGGTTCTGAGCCAATATGATGCTCAGATCGCTTACTGTCATACCTGAAACCCTAATAAGAAAATATATAATGCCATGTTAAATGTATTAAATTCTAAAAACTTCTTTACTAAAATGGTATTTTGCCTATACCTCTGCAATCTTCCTTCTGATGAGCATCATACCTAATACTCTAAGAATGAGCACAGTAGTAGATCATGTGACATCATTTGAGGGCAGTATTATGGTAAAAGCTATGGAAAAAAGGGTTTTATCTTCGCCAGCAGTTTAACAGTCCAATGTAATAAAATATATGATAAAGAACGCCGACTTGACAGCGTAGTTACCACGATTCAGGATGCTTCAGCATCAAAATTGTAGAGCGCAAGCATGAACTATGTGTTTGTTATGCCTCCATGGCCACAGGAAATATGGACTTACAAATCAGCTAGAGTCTGACAGACACGCAAGAAATTGACATGCATATGCTGATGAAACTATAAGGCTTAGTCCATATAATTGCGTTAATAATCTGTCTTATTTTACAGTGATCTTAAATCTATCCTCAGGTTGAACCATATACTTTCTAATAATTTTTATACTGGCTCTGCAGCTTCTAATGAAGGAGCAAGTTGAATTACCCTTCCAACTGGAGCTCAATAAGCCCTTTTTAACTGTATAATTTATAAACAATGAAATCATCATCTTACGACCATCTAGTACTAAAAAAGAAAGCATCATCTTACTTATATATTTTAAAAGATTCAAGAGCGCTCTGAATTTACCTAGCAAGCTTAGAATCTAATGGCATTCCACTACAATCTGGAAGAAACTTTACCATGACATCCAGCTATCAAGCCCATAAGTGGACTCATATTTAATTAGATCTACTTGATGTTTTATATGGTAAGGCTTTTCCACCACTCTGTCAGTCAAAATTAAACCTTGTTTCTGCAGCTAATAAAATTTAGCCCTATCAGGGAGAGATCAAGTGTCTTTAGCAAACATTTACACTTACCTAATTCATGTAAAAAAGGAATCATCTTATTGATGTTGTTTAAGTGTGCCAGTAAAGAATGAAGTACTAGTAATGATGGTGAGGCTTTCAGTTTGTAAGGTACTTTGAAAAAGTCTGGTAGAATTACCACTCAATGAAAACCCCCTGAGATTAACCCACCAGTCTTTTGATCACTGGTTAAGACCCCAGATAACTGTGTAAAGCATGAAAATGGTTAACAACTAAGTACTGGACGGATGGCCTTGGCTTTATCAATAAGCTTTTTCTATCCCTCACTTTTCTTTCTCTCATGTTTAGTCAAGTGGGGAGAAATGTTGCTATTAATCTGATCATTCATCTTTTTTATTAATTTACGCATTATAACTTTTATTTTTTGCTAACTCTCTTTCTGCTTGGCGTAACTTTCTGAGTAAATTTTATTTAAAAAAAAGTAAATATTGATTACCGCCATAGTTTCACTCTGATGTCCTCAGATCTCACAGCTCCCCAGTGTGATAAGCATTGAAACTCCTCCCACAAATTTCCATCCGACAGGAAAATTCACTCAGATTGGCTTGTCCAGTAATACTAAACCCCTGGGATGATTCATTCCTCCAAAGAATCTTGATACTCACCTCACTTTAACCTAAAAGGTGCACCGCTGCCTCCTGGTGCTCCCCTGGAGCAACATATGATTCAGCCTCAGTGTCAAAATCTGAGGATCGCTTGCTTGATTATTTAAATCCTGCATGGTAAATTGGGCTGAAGTTCAGCCAGTGGATCCTCAATTTGGCCAGTTGCTTACAGTTTTAGAACTGTTCATAAATGCACTAAGCATAAGAAAATGGCTCCAACTTTTCTGGCCAATTTTAGGGTCGATTTTCCCATCATAATCAGGAACTTCAGCTGAGGCAGGCAAGTTGCAAGCTGTGGATCCTGAGATCCCAGCTTGCTAACACTCTCAAAAGCAACTTAAGATACAAATAAAATGAAGATATAATGAAAAAGACTTTTATTAGATTAGATTATTTGTTAAATATTCATTAAGCCAGGCGCCAGCATTTATACCTTTAGGCATCTCCTGTCCAACTTTGAGCATGCAATCTCCACGGATATTTTACCACCTCAGTTCAGCCCTTAAAATTATATGACTGAGACTTATTGCTAGGTTTATTAGTGGCAAAATACTCTCATATTTGGGATGAATTCAGGGATGAAAATTGCAACAGTGAATGTGCAAAATAGTCCTAGGATCATCTCAAAATGAGTTTCATTATACTGCTGATGAAATACAAATTCTGGGAGATTTTGTGGTCAATATAAATATATGATTTACCTTAATCATGCCGTCAGCAGGCCTCTCTCAATAACACTAGGTACTCCCAATTTAGGTGGTCCATAAGCAAGTGCTATCATGCCGGTTACACATATTGACATACAAAAATTATTTTAGGACCAGCTTGAAATATAGTTTTTGTCATACTGCTGACGTAAACAACTCCTTAATTGGGATTTCAACTGGCCCTCTTGATAGCACTAGGTACTCTCATTCAATTGGTCCATGTGTAAGTGCTATCATGCTGAATACATTTAATGACATACAAATGTTCCCTAAGGTGGGAAATTGATTACGTTGTTCATTCATTTGATTGTCCATGGGACATTTAAACGTTACCTTTGGGCAGATCCCAAGTAATTTTGTATAAAAATTTCTTAATATTGGTTTCGATTAATTGGGACTAGTTGCTGAGGTTTGGGGCAGCAATAATCAGCCCAACTTTGCAAATGTCTTTGCACAAGCTACCAATAAGTTAATTAATTGAATTGACATTGTGTTGATTGGCCCAGCTGAGTAGTTGCAGAGAAGGTTGGCCTATATGTGCGGGGATATTCAGCCCAAGTTTCTTATAATTTAATTAAATCTCATTGCAATAATATGCCTGAGCTGTGATATTGCAATAGGTTTTAATTTGATTATTAGCTTAAGCATTAGTAGGAAAATAGGCCAATATGTAGGTTGTTGAAGGGCTTATTCTTGAGTCAACCGCAGATCTGACACTCAGGGTCACCTATGGAAACTTTATTACATACCATGACCAAGTCATTATTGAAATGGCTCAGGTGGGGATGTGACTTACCGGTTTCATTAAATTCTGCCCCTATAAGGGGTATTTTGATCTCAGCTTTACATATGAAGCTGATCTGCCACTGCAGCAACTGTGCCCCTGGTTTTCCAGGGTACCCCTCTCCCCACAATTTGGACCTGGCTCCCAGTGGATACCACTTTGGTGATTCAGTTCGCTGGTTTGCCCATCCACCTTCCCCCTGAAGTGCTCCACCAGAAGCTGATGGAATGTTTAGAAGCCTATGGCTCCAACCCATCTTGCAAATTTGTGGTCCCAAATGGAGCCACACGCCTCGCTGGGCCTGGCGTATGCCATGATCATCCCTGAATCAAACAAAACTTCCCAGTCAATTCCCCCTCATGCCGTTATCTCTCTTCCCCTGAGCAACCATTCTGGGCCCACGTCAAGGGTGGACAGACGATCTGTCCTCCAGCTTCAAGTTGGACCACTTGAAATGCAAGTGCCCATCCCTATTTGTTACCAATGCGCTGATTTCTCATCTACCAGACTCCAATCTGCCACCCACCCTGTGCCAGCTGTGGTATGTGTTATGATCCTACCTCCCCATCCCCCAAAGCCTGTTGCTGCAGCTGTGCCAACAGCCACCAATCAGCCTCCTCCTTGCCCCAATGCCACAAAGGCTCCATCCAATCAAGCACAGGATTGGACCCTAGTTCAATCCCATGCATCTTCCAACAAACCAACCAAATCTCAGGAATATTCCCACTCCCCAATTTAATTCAACCAAAATTCTTTTGATCTACTGGCTGAAATTGATGAGTCTGGAATATATAATTGAAGATTACAATATATAAAATCGAGCAGTTTGTGTATACTGACCAAGATGAACTACCTTCTCATTCATACGCCCCCCTCAGAAAAACGCCAAAATGTTCTGCAGTGACCACCAGCTTGCTGTTGAAGCAACGGCTAAGCCAGATTGTCATCCTCTCTGAAAAGCAGCTGCCAAATCAGTGGCGATGATTGAAGGAGGAATTCCTCCTCTTAGTATTCCCTCAAAAGCCACTGAGGTACAAAAAAAATTGATCAAAGGCCACAAAGGTTCCAATGACGCCATCCAGTACATGGCAGAATAGCGTGGAATCCCAAATCAAAGATTACCCGCACCAATATTGCCACATTTAAAAAAACTACCCAATGCATGCATGAAAGCTGAACTAGCTTTAGCATATTATGTCATAAATCTTATGTATAACAGCTGTATTACTACCACCCCAATCATCAGAAATATATTTCCACATCCCGCTGATGCCCTGACGCCCCTGCTCTCCGCCAAAGCCCATGCCCTGCTTTGGGATGAAGATGCTGCTGAGGATGAGCCCCCTGAGCCCCCTCCCCTTCTGCCATGATGAGATAAGTTGTTCCTGCTGTCCCATTTGGTTGGTTGAGTTCACGTTATGTGTGTCATCCGCTCATTTATGGTGATTAGTTCGTTTTATTTGGTGAGGATTTATTTTTAGGTTTTTAGTTTTGGTAATGTCCGTCCTCTGGTCAGCTTACCTTGGTTAAATAGGAATTTTATTTTTTACTATTATATAGGTAAAAAGCTTAATCAATTGGGCCTTTTTGCTAATGTCAATACTTATGATTATTTTAGTATGGACTTGTCACTCAACACTCACGTTGTTAAACAAGGTACTAATTAAAGTTTTCAAATACAATAGTTCACCTCTCCCTGGCACCTCCAACTACTATTAGTTAGTAATGAGGATTTAATCCTTAGTTCCTGACAGAGCAACTTTTAGTTCATAATACACTAATTACCTTGGTCTGCGGCCCTGGATTTTGAAGCACCTTTTGTATTCTTGTTTTTTGTTAACCGCCTTATACATGCGTCATCATAGAATAGTTGCCAGTAGTTTTATTGTACTTTTTTCATTTTCCAGTGACTTCATTTTATTTGGCTGAGCGCTATTATAATGTAAAAGCCCAAGCCCTAAACATTCATTCCCTTGATATATTTTGATAGTGCAACTATCTTATTAATCTTAAGTACTGCTTAGTTGCATTAATGAGAATTCTGAGGGGGAGTAAGCATATTTAGGAGGAATTTCCATTGAATAGGGATCTCTCTTTAATCTAGCTTTGTACTATTAATATATGAGAACAATAACCCGTTGCCTCATAGCCATTAAGGTACTCATTATTGCAGTGTTTTTTATTTTTTCATTTTATAAAAAAATTTAGCAACTACTTAGGGATCTGTCCTCTTTTTACTGGTTCTGTCCTCGTACAGATTGCCTGTTCTATAGTGCACTGTTAGCTGTTCTAATTGCAATCAGGATAAAGCATTAAGTGCAACATATCCATAAGATCATCCTTGTTAGAGGTCATGACGGAAATCTAAAGGAAAAACTATGCCCTTCTCCTTCTAACATGATCTGGAGAGGGTCTGTCAGGCAGACGGCAAGTAGAAAATAGACTGGCTTACCAGTCTGAATGCCGGAGCATCCAAGTGGTGGACCAGAATGCTAGGGGCACTGCTTCTGGTATGACGGTTATGGAACTGAGAGTGGATTTAAATCTCAACCAATAAAAAAAACGGAAATTTGGGGAGGGTGTTTTTTATTGGGAAATTTAAGGGAAGAGAATTGACCAACAATTTTCTCAGGGCGATGCGCCTGATTAAATAGTCATCAATTTTGGGGAGGGAAAATAAGTCAGGATCAGGTTCCGCAAATTCAACCTAAGTGGTGAACTATTTGGGTTTATGCA
Source organism: Massospora cicadina (assembly GCA_022478985.1). Lineage (NCBI taxonomy): Eukaryota > Fungi > Entomophthoromycota > Entomophthoromycetes > Entomophthorales > Entomophthoraceae > Massospora > Massospora cicadina. The sequence goes on along the minus strand of JAKSZP010014625.1, from coordinate 73,096 downwards.
GGTTAGTTCCCTAGGAAATGACATTGTAAAATTCAGTGACGAGCCAAGTTTCAGTCAGTTCAACCTAAGAGGTGAACTATTTGGGAATAGGAGGGGGGAAGATTTTTGATCATCATGTAAACAGAATTTGCAACCATTGGGCGTTCCAACTGATAGCTCAGCCTTCATACCTTTTTGACCATTTGAGATCTGAGTATCCGGCTGATTGCCACTTGAATTAGTTGCAATCAATTCCATTTTGGTGATTTTGGCGCAGATTTTATTAATTCATCATGACAGTTCTGCTGAGGAGAGTGCAAGTACTGAAAGTGGGATCCAAATCTGAAGGACCATTTTCCAGCACTCATCTACCACATGAGCGAGATTGCCCTGGGTAACAGGGGTGTGGCCATCCTCTTTGGTATTTTCTTGCTCAGGAACAGAAGGTTGGCCCAATTAACGCCCAGCGGACATTCCTCAGGACTTACAGGGTCCCAGGGTCCAATGCGCAAGAGAAACCTTCCTAACTCTGAGCTCTAGAGGTCATAGTCAGGGTTGGAGTAGAAGGTAGGTTTGTAGTATTTGGTACGCTGGCCTGATTATGCTTGGAGAGAGCTTATACCAGGGCTCCTTGATTGGACATTAGAATAAGTCCACTGGATCCAGAATTGGAACTGATTCCTCTTCATCTGAAAGGGAGAAGAGTTTATAAGCCATCATATATTTAGATTTCAGGTGGTCCAGAGGACAAGGAGTTATTACTGAAATCCCAGAAGAGAGTTTCCTTGAGTCCCTTAATTCCCGGGAAAGGTTGATGGAGGCGCCTTAAGCAGAACTGAACTAATTTGAAGAAAGGAAGAAAATTAGTAGTATAAAAAACGCCACTGATAATTAGTTTCTGGAATGTGATGGCTCTAATTGAATGTTTTATGAAGAAGGACGCCTCCATAGAGCCAGGAAGGGGATTCCATGAGTGATGAATTGCAACAATTGTGTTCAATGCAGCTTTGGAAGTGGAAAATGTATTTTCAAAAGTACCCCTACTTAATGTACTATAGCATCAAAGGCTTTAACAAGAGAAGTTAGATCAGAGACACCTTGACTCATAGGAAAAGGAGGAAGTGGCGAGAGCTTCTGGACTCAGGTGCTTAAACTGCTGTAAATAACCAGGTTCAATAAGGTGTGTGATTTTCCCGTCTTGTTTAAAGAACGCAATACTCTTGCACACATTAGCATGCTTCTTTTACGTGCTTTAAGGAGGGCCACACTTTTTTTGGTAGTCAGTAAGCGCAGGGATTTTAAAACTACCAGCCGCAAAGTGCATCTAAAGTTTATAACGAGAATATAGAACTGTTCTTCTATTTCAGGAGAACAATATGTGGAATTCCACTAGACCCAAGTTTACTTTAAAAGCAGTACTAATTGATGAAACCTGATGGATATTACGTCATGCCTTCAGAACCTGTTTACATTCCTGAATGAGTGAGAAAAGGAACCAACAGAAAAATTCCGGGTACTAGAGTAAATGTAGAATTATATAAATTAGATATATGATTGCTTCAACATTCTATAGGAGGATGGCAGAGAGCAATGAAGTTGTTATTCAGTTCATTATACCATAAATTCAGCTGATTAAAAATCAATTGAGCTTCCAGTCTGGATGTGTTAAAGCCTAGTGGAAGGCCCAAAATGACAGAGGCGCATATGTCCCAATAACTTGAAAGAGGGACGTTCTAGGGGTTTCTATGAGGGATATAGAAGTCAAGTCATACCAAAGGCCCCTATAACAAATCAAAATGGCTGCTATGGGGCAACTTAAGGCCTTTGTGGGGCACCCCAAAGGTGAAGGGGGCACGGAAAATGACAATGACTCCTAATTTGCGGTTGATGGCTTTTAGGAACTGTCCCATGGTATCCTTGTTTGTCTCCAGGCCGCGGATAATCACCATTTTCACTCCTTGTTTCTGAATCTCAGATTAAATCAACAAATCTGACAGTCAAATTAGGAGATCTTATACTTAGGCTAGTGAGCTCAGAAATCATTCTGTGGTTGGTGGCCTGGATCAAACTGCTGCTGGGTGTTAGCAGAGGAGTTGTGGAACTTGATCAGATGTTACATATACCCTGGGGCAGATGGCTCCTGAAGATGGGTGCTCCAGATGATATGAGTACTAAAAACTCCTTTTGGATTGGCAGACATGTGTTCTTTGCTCACTAACGAGGAGCCAGAATAAGCATACTATATATCCTCTTGTTCATCAGATCTTGTTGATCCATTGTTGAATTTGGCGGAGCAAAGCTTGGGTATGGGTGTGGCCTTTTTTGAGGCAGATTAGAAAATATTGATCAGAAGCATAGTTCTTTAATGCTTTGGCTTGGGCGCAGTGAGATGCTGAATTGATGGACTTTATTGCTCACTCAAAAATCATCAGAGTCTAATTGCTGATGGCTCCTTACTTTGTTTTATTTAAAGGGAAAATGTTGAAAATTGTAATAGGCGGAGCCCACGGAGAACAATTGGAAAACTAAGGACTTATACAATAAAAGAACCAATATAAGGAACAAATCAGAAACAGACCCTGGGAGGGTTGTTGTCTTTATAGTTGGAGGAAAGATGGAATCTGATAATGTGGCTTCATAACTGGCCTAGGTTGGGCCCCCTTTTGTTATCCTCAATTGGTTGGCTTGGGAAAATTCGTATAGGTTGGGAGTTTTTTGTAGATTTTTTTGTAAAAGTATATTTTGAATGCCTCAGATTAGTAGCCACTTAAAGCTAATAGAATCAATTTTAATTTCATTACTTGTTTTGATTAATTTATGCACTCCAATTTTTAGGGATAAATACTTAATGGTTAATTATTTATAACTACAAGAATAGTATGGCTAACATTTATTGCTGATCCGCAATATGTATCATCATTCATAATGATCAAACCATCTTCTATGACTTGTTAAGAGTAATTTAAGTTTTTGAAAGATACTTTTGTTTTGGGGGTTTGAGCTACCAGTCAAGGTGTGGGATGAGACTTGAGGCTCTGAAAATTGTCCCTAGCCTGGATTACCTCTCTAAAGACCCCTCAATCATTTCCAACAGTAAAAGATTTGAGAGAGTGATAAATCGGGGAGGGTGTTTATGGGCTGAGGCAGTTACCTACAGCTCATCTCTACATGATCAAGGCAATTAACTAATACAAGGGATTTAATTGAGCTTATGTCCCCTTACGCTAAAGGGAAGTTCACATGATACAGGTAAAGAGGCTGAGCCTCTAGACTTATATGACACCTGCTTAGCTTTTTTCCTTTCTGAACTGGATAAGTGTAATCTTGTGAACATACTTTCACCCAATCTTTTTGTAATGATACCCATATCTTAACACAGCCATTTGAAAAATTTTCAAAATGCCATGGTCGTTGTGAATTATGGATTAAATTGAGGATATACATATAAAGGCTCTACCAATGAGACTAACGGAGTTTTATGATTATCAAGGGAACTGTTATGCACAACGAAGGACTGGGTACCTAAAAAGGAAAGGCAAAATGAAATCCTTGGGGCTACCAACATCCACTAGCACGTCATATGGTTGAAGAGAAAGTCCGACATATAAACAGGTGAAACTACTATTATACTAAAATTAAATGTCATTTTCATGAAGAGGCTGATACAAACTAAGCCTTTTATGACAGTCTAAATGTGTAGACAACAAAAAACAGCCCAGAATAAAAAAGGTATAGCTGACTAAGGAATTTTGTGTTTAATGGAAAATAAAAGAAATGAGTGCTGGAAATTCATCACAAACGTTACTAATGCCCCCACAAGGAGCCACGCGGTGGTGGCAATCGCTGAAGAAGATTAAGGAGCTGTTCTTTCAGGTAAAATCTGCACTGTTGGATGATTTCTGGAAAGAGGGGAGGGAATATCGCAGGGTTTCCTCAGAACTTAACAAACTAGGAGGGGAGTACATAAAAAAGAAAGTTAGTATGTAATGCCTTAAGGCATCCAGAATAGGAAATGAGCCCAGTTGGGCCACATAACGATAATCCCACTTAAGCAGGAAGTTCAAAAGCATGGTTATGATCTCCACTATAGACTAGTCATTGCAGAGACTGGGGAACATGGCAGCTCAACCAATATCGAGTCTTACTTTATGTATAAAGTAAATTGAAAAATATTTGTTTTTTGAATTAATTTGTTTATTAGAAAACAAAATAAGATACTTGACTGGCAGCAGAACCTGTGGGGGACTGCTGTCATAAAAGACTTATGGATGAGAAATAAGAGGGGTGCTTTAACATCAGAGATTCCCTTCACAATCATTTTTGGTAGATTGATACACTATAACATTTTTAATACCAATTTGGATCTGATATGATAGGTCATATCACTATCAAAACGTTTTATAAGTTTTTTGCATTTTGCCCGCCTTATAAGATAGTTCCAATCTGCTCAACGGGGCGGTGGGTGCACTCATGGACAGGGAAGGTAGGGAAGAGCATATTATAAATTAAAAGGGTTTGTCATGCCCAAACCTATTGAGGATGGGCTCACATTCACTGGTAAAAAGGGTAGAGATTTATACATGAGGTTCCAAGCTTGTTGAATTTGGACAATTCATTTGGGTTTAATATCAAATTACACCCTTGGTAAAACTCAAACTATAGTATAACACCTTCTGGAATGTTAAAACGCGGCGACCTACCTGTTGGCAATGACCTCTGGCCACCAGTACCTCCTGACACAGCCCTAGATCATTTCCACCAACATCTTAGTATTGGTAAAACGAGGCAAAGGAAAACCCTTCTATATGGGTAGGCTGACACCCCCCTCTGATCTACATGGGCTAAATTGCTCTCGTTGGTGAGTGGAGAACCTGTCTTTTTATCCCTTTATTGGTTATTAAAGGTGAACTCCTTCCAGTCTAGATGCAGGGTTTATTCCCCAGGACTTACATTATTCTTCCCTCTTTGACCAGGGGGAGCCACACCACCAGTAACTTAAAGTAGAACAAAGTTCATATATGCATTAAAAACTTGATGTTAGGAGTTTAGCAAGCTTTTATGGGGATTAGGAGCTTTGGATGTGATCCATGGAAGGCTTCCACCAGCTCACTCAAAAAGTACACTTCTGGTACTTATCCAGATGTTCAAATAAAAATGAATCCCTTTTAAGAGACCAAATATTGCACTGAACGGCGAGATTAGCATGATGGAAAATTTTGTCAACACTGGCCTTCTCAGAGTCATATACCAAGATTGGCTCTAGCACAGCAAGGTCTTTTATTTGAAAGGAAACAAATGAGTGGCGTGTAAGACAATATGTTGCTTCCATTGTGCCAAGGGGCAACTAAGAAACCATATCTCTAATTTTCCTCCACCACATGGATCCATAGTATCTACTGTAAAACTTCCTAGAGGTAACCTTCATACATATATGTCATATAATAACATGATTAGGGAACACACCTTATTTTTTAGCAGTAAGACGCTTACGATCTGCAAACTGTTTGTAGTCATTGATCGCTTTGGAAAGTGTTCCTGATCCAGAAATTGGGTTTAAATTATTAGCTAATATTCTTCTGCAGAAGGCGCTTCCAGAAAAACACAGGGGCCAATTTGTCAAATGAGGGGCTGTAATATAAGGTGTCTTAATAGGGGTAAAAGCCGGTGGATGAGTGAGTTGTGAGATTGTATGAAATATATGCCAAGGAAATATCAGAGGCTAAATATCATGAATAGCAGAGGCATGACAGCGAAGATACTGCTCAAGGATCTAGTTGAGCCTCTCCATCTGTCCATTATACTAGTGTGGTTCACGGTAGAATAAAAAAGCTTGATCTTCAAGATGGCTAGTATTGCGGTCCAGAATAGGCTGTAAAATGGGCCCCAATCACTCACAACTTCCTGTGGTAGTCCAACATGAAAGTGACATGGTTAATGAAAATCCTGGCCATTTCCTCCGAGAAGATTGCTGACTGACATGGGATAAACATGGAAAATCTAGTAAAATGATCCATGATCATCATGATTGCATTGAGCCCAGTGGAGTTGGGGAGCTTGACAAAAAAGTCAGCTGACTCCGAGGTCCACAGGCCTTCTGCCTGCTGCAGTGGATTGAGTAGACTATTCTTACATGAACTATATGACTTTTCTCAAGTACACATTACGCTATTTGTGACCCAATCCAGAAATTTTTAGAGATACCTGGCAGTTGAATTATTACTTCACCAGATCAAAGCATTTCTTAATCCTTGGGTGTCTCACTGCTAGGAGATCATGATGAGCGCAGATAACCTCATCGCAAAGTTTAAGAACACAAATTCTATTCCTGAACAAAATATACCCTCTTTTAGCAAATAGTGGGTCTTTTTATTAGCTGGCAGTATCAGTTTATCTAACAACGTCAGCCCTCCAATCAGGATGTTTGACCTTCCAGCACCCAATAACTAAATGCACATACATAGCTCAGTCCACCACAGAAGTTGTAGGGGCAATGGCTAAGATCTGGGAGGAGAGATCACCATAGATAACTCCTGTGCCTCTTCCTCAATAGAACTTTAAGAAGGGTTATAAGTCAACATATCTTGGAGAACATTCAGTGCACCATCATAAACTCTTGCTATGAAATTGAAGCTACAAAGTTTCAATTTTTCTAGTACTGACAATGAACCAACTTCTGTGGCTTATTAAGATACATAAGGATTCCGTGGTCCAGTATGTAAATATACCTGGCATGATCTTTCATTAAGGTACCACCATCTTATTAAAACTACGCCATGGTTTCAAGCTCCTTACCATAGATAGCCCATTATTTTTCCAAGGAGAATTTGCATAGGAAGTAAGTGACAGAATATTCCACCCCGTCATGATCCTGAAGCAAGTTAAGCCCCACAGTGGCCGCAGAGGCATCAAATGCCACTATAAAAGGCCTAGATGGCTCTGCATGCTTAAAAACATGAGGAGTCATAAATACTTCCTTTATAGCTTTAAACTTTCATTGTCAAGCTTCTGTACATTTTGAAAGGAACGCTTTCTCTGTCAGGGGATGAAGGGGCGCCACCAACTGAGAGCGCGAGAAAATTTCTTTAAGAAAATGATGGTACCTAAGAAATTCTGTGACTGTTTCTGAGTGGTAAGATTGGGCTACAGAGAATGGCCTCAATTTGAAAAGGTGAAATTCATACCTGTTTTTCAGGTCCAGATTACCCAAGAAGGTGACTTTTTCTTTTAAGAAACTCAAACTTTTAGAGCATCAAATAAAGATCTTCCTTCTAAAAAACAGCTAGAACCTCCTCCAGGTCCTTCACACGCTGCTCGTGAGTGGGAGATTGTACCAAGATATCATCAATATATGCAATTGCGCAGGTGAAGTGAAGATCTCCCAGGACGTCATTATTAAAGTGCTAAACCGTGTTAAGCGCGTTTTTAAACCCATATGGCATTATGCAAAACTGAAATGTACCGCTTTTTGTATTGGTGGTTGTAATACACTCCTGGCTTATGCCATCCAGATTTGTTTGAAGGCGTTCACAAGATTCAGGTTAGAAAAACTTGAGACTTTAAATCACTTAGCTAATGCTTTATTCTAGGGTAAAGGGATAAGATTGTTTACAGTTATATTATCTTCAAATGGTCGTGATCCATGCAAGGCCGCGGGGTTCCATCAGCCTTTTGAGCAAAAACTATTAGGGAAGCGATGGGAGTTTTTTTCTTACTATCCATCTCTTCTGAAGCATAATTTCTAACCAGATCTCCAGCGCATTTTCTTAATTTCCATATATGGGTATAATGTTAAGTTATTATTGTTCAAATCCACCGTTAAACAGAAAACTAAGTCATATCATAATGGAGTGGTAGACGTTTGGCTTTTATATTAAGAATATCTTTATATGACATAAGCTCAAATTAATCAGGAGGAAGTTCCATGAGAGAAGGTGTGGAAGTAATGTAACCCACTCCCCTCTCAAATGCCAACTTATTAATTAGAGGAAACTCCACCAATAAATGGATATTCTCGTATAACAAATATTTGGAGTATATAATAATATTTGCCTTTTGCACCACCAGCTAATGCCCAGGATAAATTTGAAACAGCAGTCTGAACCACAATAAACCAATCACAGAAGCAGATCAGGTGCACGGAAAAAATACAGAACGCCTTACTTCATATCATGCCATTGAGGCAAAGGAAGCACCCTTATAGATGAACCCATTTTAAGGTCCATATTAAGTTTATGAGCTACTTTAAACTCACGAAGTTTTCCGCCACTCCAGAATCCAAGAGAGCATCAATGGGCACCTTAAGTGATCTCTAACTGAATATAAATAGGAAACAAAAATAGACATGGTCCTGTTTATTTGCAACAGCATGGAAAATGACTGGCTAAGATGTGGTAATCACATGATTATTAACTGGAGTGCATCTGGAAGAAATAACAAGTCTTTAGAAGATGGATCTCCTAAACCGCAGCTTGTTGCAACGCAGAAAATACAGGCACCATGGGATTCATGGGCAGATGTTTCTTCTTAGGGCTGGACTCAACAGAAAGGTCTTGATATCTGAACATAGTTATACTGGAAGTGGAGAGGGTAGAACATCATCAGAAAATGACAAGACACTCACACCTGGAACCATAACAGAACTGGCACTCAGATAGACAGATTATGAGCTGATCAACTTTTTTGGAAGTGATCCTCTCAGTATGGACTCATTTGGAAATGCTTTAATACGCCTCCCACCCCTACTTGAGCAATCCAAAGAGTGGCACCAATAGAGGTGGTCACTGAACAATTTACTTCAAGGAAGTCAACTGGGATTTCTAAGAGGAATGATTTGCAGATATAGGATCCAGGGCTGTACGTATTACTACAAATGGGACCTTCAAAGGAAGTCCCAAGCCAAGATCCTGAACTAGAAAATTTTTAATAAAAGAAAGAAAATATAAGTGTTTATGTTTAAAGTAAAAACATGTAGAAGGTGAAAGGATCTTGATACCAAGTCTTGAATCACTGAGGATACCAAAGTAATCAATGGTTTAGAAACTCCTGCCTGGTTGGCTGAACGTAGGATTTCCCACACCCAACGGCGAACATCCCCTCTACTGAATTCCGGAGAGAAAAGCTTCATTGAGCATCTATAAGAGAAAATGAAATTTCAGTTTTTCTGAGAACTGAGATTGAAACCATAAAAGCATACATGACTTGGTTCGCTACCTCTGAAGAAGGTATTGATGGACTCACCCACGCTGTATGGGCAAAGCTGGAGTTAAATCTTAGGGAAAGGAATGATGAATCAGAATAAAATCCACAGCTAAAGCATGGGCTCATTAATTATAAAACTCAGATTGATTACACAGAGAACACAAGACTTAAAACAGATTGCAGATTCATCTGGTATAGTGATTCTATCGCATCACCCACCTCAAAAGAGGAGTTTAAATGGCCAAGGATAAGGTCAGTTAATTACGTCATGGCAGCAGCTAAAAGAACTAAGGCTAACCTACCAGTATGAATTGTAGACAAAAAAATACAAGCCAGCTTACCAAAGGTATAGCAGACCACAGAACTTTGTGTTTAAAAAGGGGAAAACTGAGGGTTAGTGAGTCACCAAAAATGTTACTAATGCCCCCACATGAAGCTATGCGGTAATGGCAGTCGCTGAAGAAGATCCAAGAGAAGCAGTTCTTTCAGGCACATACTGCACCCGGGAGACTCTTAAGCAACATGGGGAGGGACTCTTATGGAGTATCCTCAGAAATTAATAAACTGGGAGTGGAGGATCTTATGGGGTATTTTCAGAAATTAATAACCTTGGAGGAGAGTGCCTCAAAAAGCAAGGTAATTGTTTGCCTTAAGGCACCAGAATAGGAGATAAATCCAGGTGAACCCCATACTGACACCCCCACTTAAGCAGGGAGGGCAGAAGCGTGGTTATGATCTCCACTATATCCCAGTCAATGCAGAGACTTGGGAACATGACAGGTTAACAAGTATCATGGCTTAGTTATGTATAAAGTAACTTAAAAAATCGAGATAATTTTATTGGAAAACAAAAAAAGAGTTTTAGTCAGCAGCAAAACCTGGTGGGTTCCTCTTTCTTAAAAAGCCATATGTGTGCGGATTAAGAGGGGTCATTAACATCTGCGAAGCTCTTCACAATGTATTTTGGCAGATTGACACACTATATCATTTTCTATACCAAATTGGATTTGACCTGATGAGTTGACCTACTGTCAAAAATATATACAAAATTTGCATACTGATACTGCCTTGCAGGGCAGTTTCAATCCTTTTGATGGGGCGATAGGTTGCACCCAAATACAGGGAAGATAGGGGCAATCCCATTTCAGATTTAATGAGTTTGTAATGCCTGAACCTTTTTAAGGATGGCCTTGCCTTCACCAGTGGCAGGGTAGAGAGTTGGATGGGAGGTTCTAAGCTCGAGTTCAATTTGTACAATTCAATTGCATTTGATATCAAATTACGCCATTGGGAAGAAATTAAACTATAGTATAAACCTTATGGCATGGTAGGAGGTGGCGAACTTTCTGTTGGAAATGACCTCTGGCCACCACCACCTCCTTACACAGCCCCTCAGACCTTCTCCTCCAACCACTTGGTATGGTGAAGATGAGGTAAAAAACCCTTCAGGGTGTAGGATTTCACTCACCTCTTATCCAAAACATAATTATATCTCCTTTGTTAGTTGGAGGGAAGAATCCTTTTTCCCCTTCTTGGTTCATAAGGTGAACTCCTCCCAGCTTAAATGCAGTGGTTATTCCCCAGGATTTACAGTCATGCAGTGAAAGTATGTCTCCTAGTTTTTGACTTGTGCTAAATTAAATTCATCACGATAAAGCCCCAGGGTAAACAGAAACTAATTTAAGTCCCCGCTAGGCCTTGGTCCTCCATCAGTGTCAATTTGACTACTTTCTAGTTTATTAAAGATAGTTTGATGCAATCATGGTTGTGGACCGTTTCACTAAATACTTAGAATTCATTCCATGTACCTTGCACATCACTTGATAGGAAGCAACGAGATTTTTGTCAAAGAGATTTTTTAAAGACATGGCTAATCAACAAATTGGTATCAAACTTTAGCCCCAACTGTCTTAATTCTGGACCCATCTCTTGTCTAACTTAGGCATCTAGCCCTGTCGCTCCTCTGCTTACCCTGACTATTAGATAGTAAAAATAGTTAGGGAAGTCAGACTCTTGATCAATAGCTACAAAAGTATATAATGTCCAGAAGGACACCAAACCACTTTGCTTCCCCTCACCTAATTCATCTTCAATAACCAATCTCTCTCATCCACGGTTATGTCCCCACTTTTTGCTAACCATATCCAAAACCCAAAATTGTTTAATACACAGCATGATAAAATGATGTCAGTCACATATGATCAAATATTCATTTTGGTAATGTTGATAACCTGAAGACCCATCTCAGCAATGTCTTACAGGATCTGAAAGCCTCCGCCAATGTTCATCACTATGATTTTCATGAGTACATGAAGACCTGACCCTAATCTATGCTAAAAGCTATGCCATTTTTGTGGATCCATGGAAGATGATGTCAGGATTCAAGATGTTAAGCAAGTTAAAAATCCTACTTTGAATTGAGCCTCATTATGTTTACTCTTGAGCTAGCGCAAATAAAACCTTTCCCTGAAGGCACCAATGAGACTTTTAGTCAGGAAGCATCACGCGCACCAGAAATGGAGATGCTTTGGGAAGATCATTCTTACTTCCTGAACCTTGAGAGGCGTGACCCCATAATTGCAGTCACGAGAATGACGCAGAACAATGAGGGCACCAACCAGAAGAACAATCTGCAATACTGTGAAAGATCCTGATTGTATAGGGCCACAAAGGTCCATTAAGCACCATGTCACTACATATCCTATAGATTTCAACGCTTTTTCCTAAATTATTTATTAAGGGAAGGTCGACCAGGGGACAAGCACTTCCGATATAATGAAAAAGCTAATGAAATTTGACAAATAAAGACACCCCAGAGGGTTTGAGGCCCCTCTTGTTGTCTCCAGGATCACCAATATTAGGACGGTAGGGAAGGGAGTTATGCTAGCTTATTCTTGGATGCAGCATGTGTGAAGGAAAGGATCAACTTTTAGGAACCATATGGGGAACCATGTGTTTATTGTCCTTCTGCTACGGGGTTCATATGTCCAAACAGCCATGCTTAGAAATGTTCCAATATATGACTGTGGAAGCGATGAATGGCTTTTTGGATTGTTGGCACTGCTCCTTTGAACAATTTCAGTACCATTGTATGTATCGTCCATAATGCTATTGCTACTATTAGCGCCCTGAGAGATGGGTGGATAGGAGAGTCCATGTTTATAGCGAACATGTTCCTTGCTAGGCTAAATGGATGTCCGTTTTCTTGGCGGAAAAGGCGCATGGCATCTTTTCATACCGCCACTGATGTTGGGCATTGTTCTAAACGGTGGGCTAGGCTTCCATACAGACCACATATTGCACATGAGGTGTGATTGGCATTTGACTGTTCAGCTGTTTTGTATACTCTCCTCATGCACCTCCATACATGTGCTTTTATCCTGGGTTGGAGTAGAGGGTGATGTGTGTATCTCCATACTCTTCTTTGGGTCTCCAGGTTGTAGAGTATGTCCATATGGTCCAGGTAATCTATCCTGGCTATGGTATTTGGGCTTTTGCTTGTTATATTGTCTGTGACTATTTTATCATTGATCTCTTGTCTGTGAGTTAGCCTTGGGCGTCTTCAATGACTGGTTTGTTCATTTATGTGAATCCGCCATGTCTCTCTTATCATGGCTAGGAGTATTCGTTTGAAATGTGCAGGAGTGCCATGTGGTCCTGCAGCTGTAGGATGGGATTCCAGATACTTAATTAATGTGTTTGGGTGATCTGGGTTTCTTAATTGTAGTGCACGTGTGAAGTTATATCTTGCTGTTATGGCCCAGTGTGTATCTGGAAGATCTGGGCTAGTCACCTGAGCTATCCAGGATCCCAGTATATGGGTTGCTTGCTCTATGTAATTAGTAAGCCCTATGCCTCCATTCCTTCAAGGTCCAAATAGGGTTTTGAGGCGTACAGGGGGGTTGTGGTTGGACCACAGCCATCCTTGTAATAGGGCGTGGACTGTGTTGAAGAAAGAAGGTGAGAAAGCGATTGCATAGGCCTTGAACCATATGATTGATAGAATCATAGAGTTGGCTACCGTGAACCTTCCTGTTAGACCTGTTTGGTGTCCATGTAAGAAGGCAACAAGTTTTGTTATTTTGCCCAATAATTGATTTTCCATCATGGAGTTAGAGTAACCTCCTGCTTCCAACCATACTCCCAAGTGACGAACAGGAGATCTCAACGCTTTCTAAAACAATAAACTTATCTGTTTCGCCCCATCTTAGTGACTTTATTGACCTCTCTGCTATTTACATCTTTGAGCCCTTTTTGAACTCCTGATAAAGTCAAGAGACCTGTTATTCCAAGAGAAGTGGTTTTCACTACAAGGGCTCTGAGCTGTCAAAGTAAAATATCTATCATGAAAATTGGAGAATAATAACAATCAAGGAAACAAACCCGCTAATCAGTTAAGAAGTTTAAATTGGTTAAATAACACTCAGTAATAAGTGCCTCCTACCTATCCTGAAAGCCTGGAGTTTCAGGACATTTTCCAGTTTACCCTACCATCCGTTGACATTGATCAGTATCAAATTACTATGAGAACCTCAACAAACTTAATCAACAACTAAAGAATGGTATCTACTTAGTAAGATGCTTCAATCGTTCCTGAGCCTTTTCAGTGCCTTCCACAATGCGGGATTTATATACCTCAGCTTTATTACCCTTGGGAGAATTGGCCCTGGATACCAAATGCTATTTCCAAAGTTACGTCCATCTGACCATGTATTTTTTCCTACAATCATTGGGTAGCATCACCGAGAAGTATACTAACAACTAATGATAACTCAAACCCTAAACTCTTGCGATGCTAATCTTTATAAAGTGGCCTCCTCCTTTGTTCATGACATTTGAGAAGCCATTATCAACAACCATTGCCTAATTAACAAACCTTAGAATAAGCTCACCATGTTGGATAGCGGAATATTGGATTACCTCAAAAACCAGTATTTTCAAAAAATGCAGCTCCTTGAGGCCGTCTGGAACTAGTTCCTCATCCAAAATAAAAGACCTTGTGCAGACCCTCCAGCAGCATTACCATATGTTGGCTTCCCACTATCTTGCCTCTTGAAGTAAAGGGCCTGAAGGTCCCCGTGGGCCGCAAGGACCTTCTGGTCCTGCGGTGCCTTCTCCTGGCAACCCTGAAAAATCTTAAGAAAATATTTTAACAGCCTTTTCTGCCTTATGGGATCAAATATGCAATGTGGCTCAGGGGTGCAAGCTCTGAGTGGATGGAGTCCATTTTGACCCTAATTCTTGATCAAGGCCTTATCTAATGGGAAAAATAATATCATCCCATTCACCAAGCTCACCAATAAATGCATCACCTAGCTTAAAAAACCTCTTGAGAGTTCAAACCCACATATGTAGCTTTGAGTGACTGTTTCTTCAAATGCGCCGGATTCAAGCACTAAAAGAGCAGGTTTCACTTAAAGCCTCCATTACTTCTTTGAACCAAAACTAGGATTACATTTAAAAAGACATCAAGGTTTTGAGACTGCGACTGGATCAACAGGTCCATTGCAACTATGAGGAACTGAGATTTCTGAGCCTTCACCACTTCCTGGCGTCAATACTCTTTCCAATCCTTTTGTGACTAATTTTAAGCCTATTTTTAAGGAAAAGTTCACCCCCGACCATAGAAACATTTCCTCATTCCTATACAATTATGAGAGTTCCATGGAAAAAGGCTACAACTGAAAGAAGGTGAAGAATATCCACTTCTGTCAAAACAGCAACACTCAGGAGATTATGACCCCCCATCTAATGAAATGCCATACATGGAAACAATTACATATAGCCCTAATCCAGGAATTTGTAAACAACCAAACCTTGGCCATTAAAAAGCAGAAATTCATGGGTGTATGGTTAAACAAAGATGAAAGTCCTGTGGAGTTTGCCAGCCAGTTCTATGTTCAAGCTCATCCTTTGGTAACCACAAATTTCATTACCTTGGACGAAGCCATAACTGCTGTCATTTCTGCGTTAAAATCTTATCCTGAGGTCAAAATGCACATGATCAGCCGTAAGAATACTTCAACTGCATCTAGGAAATTAAGGAGACACTTAATGAAATTTCTGCGTCTATCTTGCATCCCAAGTCTATTGCATCCGCCTCCTCTAGTATCACTATGGTCCACGTTGTCAATAAAAAAAAGAACTCCAAGACCTCAATGCAACTACTGCAATGGATTCCATCATAGCGCCAAGATTTTTTCGAAGAGACTTGCTGTAAAGCGGAAAATAGACATCAGCATGAAGGATGAGGCACTTCATGCTGACATTCCTATACCACTTAAAGAACACTTAGCGACCTCTAATGAGCCTATCACAGTCATACCCAAAGAAGATGATTTGGTACCCATTTATAATAATAAACCTGATACTGCTTACTCTTTTTTGATGAACTCATATGCTCCTTACTCTACCCCAGCAGTTTGGGAGCTTAGTCTCTCACGTTGCTTTTCAAATCCACAAAATCCCTGTCAACGCCATTGTTGACAATGGTCACCTATAAAACTCATTTCACCAAAATTATTAGAGTGCATTAAGATTGCTTCAGGCTTACCAAATATTTGGAATATGGCATGGCTGGGCCATGATACCCTCAATCATTGGGTTTTTATTTCTCTCTACCCATTTTCTTTGGATAGCTTTTCACGAAACCCCTGCCATTGTGTTAGACAACCCAAGCTATGGCCTTCTCCTAGGAACTTAAATTCTCTGAGATTATATGGCAATTTTAAATTAAGGTGGGGGATTTCCAACCCTGCTGGGACACTGGGCCCAACTGGTTTTCAAAAACTCTTGTAATGCCAAGAAGGAGTTTAATTCTTGGGCTTGCCTGTTAAATAGTAAAAGCCTGATTGACCAACTCAAGTATCATGTAAGGGGTTTTACCTGTGAATACCCACTCCTGAGGTAGATGGCCACGAAGGCATTCCAATCTACTTGCCCAAGATGGCCACTATACTACCAAAGTCCCAAGCTATTGTTGACACCCAAGTCCATAACAAAATTCTCTCCAGGCAACTGCTTGAAATTTGAGGCCTGGAAACCCATCTGGTAAAGAGGTTCTGACCTATCCCAGAATTTTATATCTCATATATGCTGGTTTTGTATTAGTGTTACTGGCTAACCTCACTGACAAAACTAAAATAGTGGGGCCAAATACTCCAGCTGCTTATGTTTGCCTCCTTCCTGTAGAGGCCATTGATTACATTACAACTTTGGAAGTTTTTGGGATTTTGGGTTAGAAACACCCCAAAAGTAGCCCTAGTTGACACCTCTATTGGGCAGAGATCACTAGTGAGCAACAAAGCCAGGTCAAAAAATTATTGGAGGAATATTCAGATCACCTCTCAACATCTTTTTATGATTCTGGAAAAATGAATGACATCTTGCATCTCGTGTAGACTGGTGATGCTTTCCCCATTTGGTTCCGTCCCTACCTAAAAAAGTAAGGTTGAAGAGGCTCAGGTGGCTGTTGAGCTCAAGCAGCTACTTTAAGACGGGCTATTGGTGCCTTTACATAGTCCTTGAGCCTCCTGTCACGATTCTTATATAACTGGACGATAGCCCCAGTTGTCATGGCAAAATGAATTGGAATCCGCCAGAATTGAACTGGTAATGGAAATTCAAGCGCTTCAAAACAAAATGATATAGGGTTACTGGGAAACTGGCCAAATTGGGTGAATGTGAATTGATGAATGAATAATTGGTGAAACCAATGAGATACGGCGAAGTGAATTACTAAGCCATGAAAGCAATACCATCCAAAGTCATTACCATAAAGGTAGGATGAGATGATTAAGAAGTCAAGTTGTAGGGGTGGAAGGCGAGTCGGTAGGGCGTATGGCTACCAACCTGAATGTTCCAGGTTCAATTTCCGCCCTTCGCACATCAATTAGGGTGCCAGCCAAAGGAAGCTATTGGGGATAGTAGGTCTAATAACACGAAAACCTTACTTATGACATAACCAGAAAAATTTGAGTCCTGATCAAGAGGTGGAAAAAACTTTCTTTGATGGAGTTGACCCTGTTCAGGTTTCATGTCATTTCTTTCTTTCATTTCTTTTTTTGGTAATTCCTGTCCCCTGGTTGGCTTGCCTCGGTTAAATAAATAAAAAGAAGTTAAGTTGTTAATAGTTTAAGAGTAAGTAGAACAGCGGGAGTCCTCTGTATTATATATAAAATAAAAGAAGAGTGAAAGGAGCGAGTGCTCCATAATTATTTATTTATCTATCTGTATACTTTATTCTGTCGTGTCAATGACAACAATCACCATATCATTGGTCCTAGTTGCTCAGTGGGTCAAACCCTGTGCACAATCTGTCAGAGTATCTCACAAGTACCGCCAATTTTTCAACAGTGGTGCTCACTACAGGGGGCCCATTGATCAACAATACAATGAAAACTCAGTTCCCACCATCTGATTGCGAAGGAAACATTTATGGGTTTTTTTGCCAATTTGAGTTTGCTACTGAAGGTACTTCAGATTGACAGAGGGCGAAACTATTGCTCTCCTCCTTGAATGTTGGGAGTGCTGATCAAGTCGTTTGTTACCTCTCAGCTAGTTCCGCTTCCTACCATGAAGTTAAGGAGATGGTGCTGCAGTTGTTTGCAGAACTGAGAAAATGTTGCAGCAAAAGATTGAGTTTTGACTATTGGGTTTAAACTCAATGAGACCCTCACTGCGTTTGCTAATTGATTCTCAGCTGAAGCCCATGTGTTAATTGGGGCAGGGTATTTAGCTGAATGTGACATATGAATAGCATTGACCTCTGCTGTGAAACCATATCGTGAGCTTTTGAACGCCTTAGCTCCATACTTAAGGGGTTGACATACCTTTGCTTAAATTTGCTCAAATTCTACGCTGTCTATCCGCTACCTTCCCTCCACCCAAGATAGAGCGGAACCCTAGCGCCTCTGCTGCTGGAATTTCTTATCCAGAGGAATTATCCATCCCTGTTCAGCGTCCGTTTGACATCCACTGGCCTTATCTACAATACACACCTCACTTCCAATCCAATTGCCAACAGCAGCTCACCTATTGGGAGGAGCCAGCTTACACTGTTCAATCACATTCCACCCTTTATGGTGGCTCCTTTTACAATCATCATGGTTGTAGGTCTTATGGGATTAATTGCTTTTGTGTGGTCGCTCTGGTCACCTGGCTAGAAGTTGTTGCAAACGTTGGGCTCTGTACTTACCGCAGGAACAGTACCACCAGGGAAAAAATCAGAGTGGAGTAGAGATGAGACTCTCTACCTCTGCTACTCTGACACAAAATGTCCCACCAGAACTTATTCCTGGACCTTCAGTGGAAGTTCTTCAGTATGATGATGCCTTTTTATATCAACAACCGGTTGGAGGGGTGAATGTGCTGACACAAACACGTTTCACAGACATGGCGGAAGCAAACTCTCAGGACCAGCCAAAGCCTTATACTTGTCAAATGTTTGATCACCTTTCTACTGATGAACCAGATCCATTTGCTGATGCGCTTACCTTGACAGGGGTCAGCGTGGCCCTCCCTGTGGACGCTATTGTTAAAGACTACCCTAAAGTGGGGATGGGTATTATGAGCTTCCTTGGAAAAAAAGACCCATTAAATGTCCATGTCTTAAAACAATCAGATGCATCTTACTCCGAGTGTACTTACTGTGATACCATTGTAGCAAATACTCGAGTTTGTGCAATAATTGATACAGGTGCCACAATCAACATAGTATCCACAAGATTGGTGTCAAATTTGGCATTAAAGCCTGACGTGGAGCATCATATGGTATATGGGACTGCAGGAGCGGAAAGCATAGTCTCTGAAGGAGCATACAGCGCACTACCCTTGCATTTTGGGTCAATTGTCATTGTAGCCCCAGCTATAGTGTTACCAAACAACAACTATGACCTGTTAATTGTAACCACTTTTATGCGCCACTTTGGGCTGTTGTTGATATAGCAGTGGAGACATTTATAATTCTGGGGCAGTGGATCCCAATCTACTTCACTTCCAGTGGAAGGCCAAAGGATTCGGTACACATGAGTCACATTAACCTTGCATACAGTGATGGAGTGGTTGCAGTTCACTATCATTGACTAAAGAGCAAGACCCAAGCCCTCCCTCGCCAAATTTATGAATATCAAGGGCTGCCGCTCAGAGCCACTTGCACTATTTCTATTCCCTCTCGACACCAAGCAATCATAAGAACCAATTTAGAGGTGGAAGTGCCTGCTGGGCTATATGGTAAGGTCATTGGGCCCTATCAACAATCACAGCTCAAGCCCCATGTGGCCCCTGGCATTATACTTCCAGGGCATGGGGAGATCAAGGTCTTGGTAGCGAATCTACAGGATAAACCAATAAAAATCCGCTGACATCAAGTAATTGCCTTCCTCCATTTCATTCCAGTCGAGGAGGTCCAAGGGATTCATGAGTTTGACTCACTGGAGGAATTCGGTCTACCCATTGAAACACAACCCAGCATAATGGCAGTGGTACCGCATGAAAATTTAAAGGGATTATTAGAAGATCAGAAGGATTGAGTGGAAGTCTTATTTCAAAAATACAAAGAGATCTTTGCTGTTGATGATAATGATTTGGGGTGCGCCCAAGAAGTAATCCATTGAGTGGACACTGGGGATCATCCCCATTAGATCTCAGACAATTCGTTGATCTAGAGCCTTGGAAGAAGTTGTTACAGTAAAAATTGATAAACTGTTGGAGCAAGGACTGCTCAAACCATCAAAGAGCCCATGGGCTTCCCTGTCCTAATTGTCAAAAATAAGAATGGTACTAACCAGGTAGTAATTGACTACCGCAAGCTTAACAGCATTACAAAAAAGGACTCATACCCTTTGCCATGAATCGATGATGCATTGGACTGGTTAGGGGGAGCTCGCTATTTCTCTGCAATGGATTTAATATCTGGCTATTGGCAAATTGAGTTACCCATGGCGGAACAAGAAAATTGCGCTGTAATCACCTCCAAAGAGCTTTTCCAACTAACTCGTATGCCATAAGGGCTGTGTAATGCCCCAGCTACATTTCAACGAGCAATGGACACCATTTTGGGGGATCTGAAGCTGTCATGTGTTCTTGTGTACCTTGATGATATTAACGTCTTCTCGCGCACATTTACTGAGCACCTTACCCATCTAGATTAGGTATTTTGCCAACTGGCTACGGCCAATATCAAGATCAAACCCAGGAAATGTCACTTCTTCAGGTCAGTTAGAATACCTCAGTTTTGTGGTGTATGCGACTGGGCTGATGCCCCAACTAGCCAAAGTGGAAGCTATCCAACAGATGACTACGCCAGCTAGTAAACGGGACATTCAGGTGTTTTTGGGGATGGTAAATTATTGACGCTTCATACCCAATTTCAGTTGCATTGGAGGGCCACTGTTTGAGCTGTTAAAGTAAGATGCCATGTTCAAATGGACGGAATGGTGCCAATGCGCCTTTGATACACTACGAATGGCACTAATTAGTGCCCCCATGTTACAATACCCAAATTTCAAACAGGATTTTTATTGTACAAATGGATGTATCTCTTTCCGCTGTAGGAAAAGTTTTATCCCAAAAAGATGATGAAGGGTAGGAGCACCCAGTGGCATAATGCAGCCAAAGCCTGAATAGCCATGAACGTAATTATACTGTGATCAAGCGAGAGTGCTTAGCAGTGATCTACGCATATAAGCAATTCAGAGTCTACCTGCATGGGGTAAAGTTTAAAGTCGTAACAGACCACGCATCATTACGCTGGCTGCAGAACCTCAAAGAACCTGAAGGCCAGTTGGCTCAATGGGCTCTTAATCTACAGGCTTATAATTTTGAGATCCTTCATCGGCCAGGAGCAAAGCACCAGAACGCTGACTGTTTATTTCTATTGTTAACTGTTGCAGTAACAGCAGACCTCAGCGATGTGATGTATGACAAGATTTTTAGTAGAAACTATGATGACTAACCACCTCAAGTGATCAAAGCATTAAATGAGATGCAAACAAATACTTTCCAGCGGAATGGGGAACTATACAAGTGGATAGGCAATTCTACAGTGAATTTTCCGCAGCCTTCAATCTGGACGGGAATTATTATGAGCGCCCACAGGGCAGTCAGACATGGTGGAGTATGCAATACAATGGAGTTGCTGCGCCCTCAGTACTATTGGGAAATTATGAACTTCAATGTGCTTAAAACCATATCTTGCTGCCGTCAGTGTCAAGTGGAGAAGCCATTCCGCCATAAGACTTCTTTTCAGGTAGTGAAACCTCACTTTGCTTGGCAGACTGTTTCCCTGGATGTTGTTTGTCCTTTGCCAACAGGAGCTAATCGGTGTAAGTACATTCTGGTGGCTATTGACCATCTGACTTGGTGGGTTGAAGCAAGGGCAATATGAGATTCGGGGGCTGTTACAGTGGCCAAGTATGTGATGGAGTGCATTATTCAGCGCCATGGATACCCTCAGTTTATTCTCACTAACAACGGAACTAACTTAACTTCACATATCCTCCACAAACTGAATGAACTCATGGGAATTCGCGGATTTCTAATGACCCCATACCATCCTGAGTCTAACGGAATGGTTGAACAAATGAATGGGACCCTGGTGAATATCCTACACAAATTAGTAATGGATTGACCATTTGATTGGACCTCCCTTCTTTCCACTGCTGTGCTCACCTATAACATCAGTTACTATTCCACCACAGAGAAAGGCCCATTTCAGCTTCTTTACGGCTGGCACCCAGCTCTTCCAGCGTTACTTTATTCATGCATAGAAGACACTGGTGGAATGGAACCCCACCATTATTTGACTAACCTTGCAAATATTCTAATCAAATTGCAAACTGAAGCCTATTCCTTCAGCTTAGCCAAGAAGATCAGGAATCAGGCTGCAGATCAGGTATGTCAGAGCGGGTTAGCACAGTGCAAGGAAAGCGACATGATTCTCTTCTATGATTAGCATGGGTTTGGACAGAAACACAAGCTAGCCAGCATATGGATTGGTCCGTTCAAGTTCATAGAGAAAACTGGGGTCAACACATATACTATCAAGGACCCTGCTAGCGGTAGGATCATCAACTGAGTGCATGCCAAGTTCCTCCATGTCTATAGGCAATAGAAGCCTTATTGTCCAGTCAAAGGGGGGTAATGTCATGATTCTGATATGACTGGACGATAGCCCCAGTTGTCATGGCGAATTGAATAGGAATCTGCCAGAATTGAACTGGTAATGGAAATTCAAGCGCTTCAAAACAAATTGATATTGGGTTATTGGGAAATCGGCTATATTGCGCAGTTGTGAATTGATAAATGAATAATTGGTGAAACCAATGAGATACGACGAAGTGAATTACCAAGCCATGAAAGCAATACCATCCAAAGTCATTACCATAAAGGCAGGATGAGACAATTAAGAATTTAAGTTGTTAATAGTTTAAGAGCAAGTAGAACAGCGGGAGTCCGCTGTATTATATAAAAAATAAAAGAAGAGTGAAAGGAGTGAGTGCTCATATTCATTTATTTATCTTTATACTTTATTCTGTCATGTCATTGATAACGATCACCATATCATTGGTCCTAGTTGCTCAGTGGGTCAAACCCTGTGCACATTCCATTGGCGTATCTCACAAGTACCGCCAATTTTTCAACACCTCCCTCTCTTTTTGGTTCGGAAGAAGGATGGCAGTCACAATGTGTTGGTGGACTATTGACTCATTAACTCAATTACAGAGCTGGATAGTTACCCTTGCCTCAGATTGATGACTCTCTTTGCTTGCTTGCAGGATCACAGTACTTTTCTGATATGGATAACACCAGCAGATATTGGCAAGTAGTTCTTGCCCTTGAGGATTAGGCCAAATGTGCAATTATAGCCAATGAGGTTCAATTTAAGCCCACAAGGATGCCCCAAGGCCTTTGCAATGCGCCGATTACCTTTCAACGTTCCATGTATGTAATATTAGGGGGCTTGAAATTATTTTGTGTCTTCATGTACCTTAATGATATCACTGTTTTTTCGCAAACATTAAATGGTCATGTGAAACTTCTCTGGGAAGTCTTAAACCAACTTAAAAAGGCCTCAGTTAAAGCTTAAGCCTTTGAAGTGCTTGTTCTACTATAAGAAATGGAATTTCTAGTACACAAGTCTTGGAAGATGTTATTTAGCCCATCCAAGACAAAGTAAATGCCAAAAGAAGATGTCACGCCCTCAGAGCCTTAAGATCTTCAGGTATTCCTGGGCATGGTGGGCTAATATCATCAGTTTATTCCCTGGTTCGTTGAATTGGATGAGCCTCTGGTCTATCTCCTACTGAAGGATGTTCCTCAAATGGCAGCTTGAACAGGAACAGGCGATTAATACCTTGCATACCGCTACTTTGTTACAAACCTATTCTAGTCCATCTGCGTTTTGATTGACCCTATTTGCTATTCATGGATGCTAGTGACGTCAATGTCAGTGACATCTTAGCTCAGCATGATGAAAATCAGGTGACCACCAGTGGCTTACTTCAGCAAGATCTTATCAAGGCTTAATGTAACTATAGCATTGTCAAGCGTGAATTCATAGTTGTTTGTTGGAGCTAAAACATTTCTGGCCCTACCTGTATGGCACCCATATCATTATTTTCACCGACCATTCCTTGCTCAAAAGGCTGCAGCAGATGAAGGACCCAGATTCCCAGTTAGTAGGTTGTCTCTAAGGATGCAGAACTATGATTTTACTATAGTTCATCACACATGAGTGATTATCAGGATGGTGATAGCCTTTCTTGAAAGCTGGTACTGGTTTCTTTGACCCCCGAGGTGGAATGGCTATGTAATTTAATTAGCTGGCCTAAACAATGGGAACTGGTGACTCCTTAGATCCAAGCCGAGCTCCAAAAAATACCCAAGGCACCCAGAGTAAGGAAGGAATGTTGTATAAGAAAGTTAATATGAAATGGCTCCCTTATATATGCCTCAGTTCTCAAACTGATGTTGTTTAGAAGTCATATGGCTGTGGAAACGGGGTAGTGAAGTAGACTCAAATGTCTGAAGAAGTGATGCTACTGTGACTGAATGGTTAATACCATCCAAGAAGTTCTAGAGTCTTGTATGACTTGCAAATCCCAAGATCAGGTCAATCCTCAATATCATATTCAGTTTTAGCCTCATTAGGTCCCTAATGATATAAGCATCGTTGTGGTGGGACCTTTACCCACTGAGTTGCATGGCCATAAGTCTATCCTCTTAGCCATGAACCATTTGACCAAATGGGTCAAAGAGATTTCTGTCCTACTGCCACCGCAAAAGCCATAGCCCTATTCCTTCTTAAATCTGTTTTCACCTAGAACAGAATCCCACAAGCTTTGCTTTAAGACAAAAGTCTAAATTTCACCTCGCAGGTAGTTAAACAATTAAAATCTCAATTTGAATTTTGAGCAAAGGTTTACTGCCACTTACAACCTTCGACCAATAGTATGGTGCAACATGCTCATGCAACCCTCATATCTATCATTTGAAAGATGGCTTCCTCCAACCCTACGCGCTGGAACCACTATCTACCCAGCTCTTTTCTTGATTAATAAATAAACTACCATCAAATTATCAAAATGTCGCCCTTTGAGGCTCTATATGGGCGTGCTCCTCATTTACCAAGTAGCGTTCAGCCCCTGCTCTATAACTCCATAGCTAAGAATTCTGATTTAACTATGAGGTCCTTAGCGAATTAAATTGTCTGGGTGTCAATCTCTAACCACTTAAGGCATTGTCACCACCACAGAAAGGGAGACATCCCGATTTAATAAAGGCAAACACTCCTAACAAATTTTATAAATTTGTTGACCTCATTCTTTTTTATCACCATTGACCCAGAGGTTGACAGAACAAACTTTATGTTCTTTGATCTGTACTCTATAAGGTCAATAAAAAGATGAACTTCTAGTACTCTATTGCTGACGTCAGTCATTGAACAGTGGTGAACCAAGTACATGGCCAATTACTTTGGCCTTATACCCCCTCTGACAGGATCTTGAGTTGGCATTTTCAGGATTTGAGACAATGAGTGAGTCAAAAACCCTACTCCCAAAATGAGCCTCAATAAGTTTATTCTCAAATTAATGCGAATGAAACCTGTTAATGAAGGCACCAATGAGAGTTTTAATCAGGAAGCATCACGCATACTAGAATCAATAGAGTTGCCTTCAGGAAGTTTATCCTCACTTCCCAAAACTTGAGATGCCTGACCTCTACTGTTGCAGCCATGAGGACGATGCAGATATTGAGGGCGCTGACCTGGCGGTCAATCCAGAAGACTGTGAAAGACTTTGATTGTACAGGGCCATGAATATCCCTCTGACATTACTCCCCACACATCCTATAGATATTACCGTTTTAGTTAAATAAATTAGTTATTTCGCCCCATCTTTCCATCTTTATTGACCTCGCCACTGGTTTACAGCTTTGCCCCATTTTCAAACTCCAGCTACAGTCAAGAGATCTGTTATGCTGAGAGTTGATCTCCTGGCTCTGTGTACTTTTTAAGGTTCTCCATCTAAGTAATGAAGTACCTATTAACTGGAGCTACCTGAAGACTCCTGAGCTCACTCTGTTTTCCATGTATTCTATTTAAGTACTTTCACATGCCTATGTCTGATGAAACAGGTCCATTTTGTTTAGGTAATCCAGGTGAAGCAAAATATGAGGTAATTACATCTAAGAAATTATGGTCCTTAGAGAACAAATTATTTTCGTATGTTCAAATAGTTTGGGTACCCTATTAAGGAGGCCGCTTGGAAATCAGCGTTAGACTATGTCCATTGTCTTAAGAAGGTCAAGAATTTTCTTAACAAGGATTAAATCTAAAGGGGGAGATGTCACAGTCAAACTTTTCCTGGCTCAACATAACTCTCATATTTAGCAAATGCAAATTAACTTGAACTCACAACCTTATTAAAGATAGAAACAAAGCTATTACTCTTAATGGACTTGGAAATTAGTATACAAGGCTCTTAATTTAGTTAGTCTGTAAAGTTAGTGTAGAAAACCTTTAAGGATTATTAAGATTTTATAATGGCACCCATAAGGTGTTGGATAATAAAGGTGAAATTTATGAGACAAATCAGCCTTGAACTTTACCTTCAAATTAGGGAATTCTATATTAACATTTTCCTGTTATTAATTAAACTAATTTATTATACAAAAAATTACAACTTTAGACCAAATTTACTTTGCATTTTTACTTTTAATATCCAAGGCACAACCAAATGAGGATGTGAATACCTCAGTTACAGTGCATTTACTGGAAACTTAGCAATTAGCGCTCCTAATCTTTGGTATCTTCCTATACTTAGCCAGTGGTCATGTTGGAATACAATTAATGATGTATGGTTCTCATCTACCTTGGTTTTCTGAACCACTGTAGTGTGGTCCTTCCCGTGTACTTGCTTATCCAACAGTTTTGTTTACCACTAAATTAAGTTAAATTATGTCATAAAATGACATGTATATGAAGTAACTCTAAGCTCAATCCCATTATATCCACTCTCATTCATGCCCTTAGATCCATGCCAGACAATGATCACCCCAATCCATCTTACCCATCAAATATGTCTTCTTATTCTGTCAGCTAAGGCACCATATTAAAAGTCTTGATTTTAATAATATTTAGCACCATATATAAAAACGCGTGCTCCCCTCTTGAGTTGGGCTCAGTAATACTAATAAAATAAGCAGCTCTGGGATAAACAAAATCTAAGTAAAGATAAAAAAATTTATAATGTTTATAAGTATTTGGCATTCTTGAAGTATTTTAATTATTAAATTTTTTTCTACAAAGAAGAAAAGTTTGGTTTAAAATTTGCCAAAAAAGTGCATCTCAGAAGTAACACTGAACATCAATTTATTATGATACTAATTTTATATGCACACTTTAATTAATAGCAGTCATAGCTTTATTTTAAAATTTTAGTATTAGTGGTGCCCAACACAAGAGGTGGCCCTCCACACATATTTATTTGCTGGGTGCTAAACAGAGAGATAATAAAATAAAAATCATGACATGGTGACGCGGAATTAGCCTAATAATCTACATTATAAAGAAAGAGGGGCAGAAGTATTTTTATTTAGTGCCAGTTTCTTCAGGTGGCGGGAAAGGGCAGACAAAAATGGGTTTGAAGCGTCAATGGTTTATGGTACAAAGAAAGAGGTAAGGGTTTCCAATTTGTAAAGCCAAAAGTGTGCATTTCCTTGACATATGGGTAAGTTGGTAATTGGTAAAGGTAATGAGTTTGGGTACACAAGTAAATGACTTGATGCGTTGGCAGATTTGAGAGTATTTGCGGTCAAAAAATGATAACATTTATGCATTGACGCACTACAGCTTTCTGCAAATGCTAGTTCTTCAATATCAAATATTAATTCCTTGAGGATTTTTGTAGGGAAGTTAGTTATGGAAAAACCCTTGCAAAAAGGCTTAATTGTCATATAGAGGTCTTAATAGAGAAGATAGTTGATGGAGGCTGCTGCTTCATCAGCAGCCTTTTGATAAGCATTTTTTAAAATGGGAAACCGGTGTAAGGACAAAATATGGTAATGGATTTCAGATTGGGTATTGCACAAAGAATTCTGACCGGTCAAAGTTGGGTTTAATTCAGTAGGCAAATCAGCATTGTTGAGCCATTTATGAGCATCAAAAGGATTCCATACTGCCAGTGCTGGGCCAGTGACAGGAGTTGGTTGGGTGGCAGATGCTGATTAGCTGTGCACAGTGGACCACAGCAAATATGCTGGCGCATGAGTCTCCATCTTCTTAGGAATGATTAAAGAATTTAAACTTGGTTGAGCGGAGCAGTAAGAGAAGCGTTCTTAGCAGATGAGGGTTAGAGAGAATTGATCCCCATTCTAGGAATTTACTAAAACCAGTAGTGGGGGTGGCGCCAGAGGGAGGAGCGGCAGAAGCAGCTTTGGAAGTAAAATTTAGCACTTGCACTTTGAGTGGTTGATAGCAAAACACAATGGACAAATGGCGCAGCCATTTTTTGCATGACCAGAAGGGTTGATCATGTGTGGATCTGATCATGGCGTAGGGAGTATCATGAGGTGGATGTCGTGATAGAAGGAGCAGATTATCATAAATGTGCAAGGCCCAGAGAAACAATAAGCGCCATTTGGAACCACAAACTGTAGCATGGAGTCAGTGCTGTAGGCAGCCAAGCCCTCTGTGAGCTTATGGCAGAGGCGTTGGGGAGAGGTGGGAGGGAAAGCTGGCGAACTGGACCACTGGTGTTCCTCATCCAGTAAGCTAGTTTGGATAGTTAAGATGGTGGCATCTTATAAATTAAAGGCAGCTGTGCTGCCGCCATGGTGTAGGTTTCACATGAGAAGCCTATATCAAAGTACTCTTAAAGGGGCGGAAATTTATTATTCTGACAGGTTTGTAAACCACCATGGCCATCTTGATGATGGCCGCGCTCTATATAGGGGAAGAGGTTCCCATACTCGACCTAAAGGCTGAAATGTAGGTTGCTCCAAGGGGCACCAGGGGTTTCTGAGAACTACCTGGGAGTGTGCAAGGTGGTGAGCTAGGTCACAAGGTGGGACGTAGTGACTGGATGTCTTCATGGGCTAGATGGGCCAGCCTGGGGCGTTTTGATGGCAATTGATGTATTCTGAAAGCGCATACTGCTGCCTCATGTGGGGGCAGCAGGCGTTGATTGAGTTGACATAGGCTAGTAGTGGCATGAGGTATAAAGGAAGTCTGATGTAAAACTTTTTAAAAATTTAAAATTGATTAAACAAGTGATATAAGTGAATGAGATAAGTCATACTTTTTTATTCTGTAAACTAAGAACTCTTAAATTAATCATTAAAAGTGGTTATATAAAAATAAGCACCTAACAATAATAATATGATTCAGATAAAACCAGCGCCAAAGTAAATAAAGTCATATGGATAATTATTAAGCTAAAAAATAAAACTTGTCTTAAAAAACTTTTCTTTCTCGTTGCAAACACTTTTGCAACCCATTCAATTCAAGACTAAATCTAGTTTGATAATCTCATAGAGGGGATTAGTCTGCGCCCATGTCTGGGAGCAGTTGGGCAAGCAAGGCAAGAGGAGCAGGCGGAAGGCCCGCGGCCTCTAACATTTGAAAACGCCCTGGAGAATCCGGCGGAATAGAAAAAAAATTAAAAAAACCGGCGGTCACAATTTCCCCAGAGATACTCGCGTGGCAAGCACGATGCAACCAGTACATCAACACGCCACATTCCCAGTCACTTTTGTCAGTGGAATTTGGAGTCCGTGTGTATCTGGACATCCAAAAAATGGCCCTATGGGAAAAATTTTGTGAAGATGTACACAAAATTTTCCCAACCGCGGTGTACATTGCACCTCACTCCATGTCATGCGGTTGGCTGGACCTAGGTTTTGAAAGCAAAATAGCAGCAGACGAGGCTGCAGCGATGCGCGTAGTGGTCAACCTCCCCAAAGGGCAATGGGTCGTCGAAACTAAATGCACCAGATGGACAAAATTGAACCAAATTTTCCTCACGTTTGACTTTTTGCCTACTACGGTAAAACGTGATATTTTGGAGCAACACCTGAAAGATGGTCTCACCATATACGGTGAAATACAATCTTTTGAAATGCAACGTTTCACGCTGATGCCACACCTGTGCACCGGCAAAGCCATTGCAGTCCTGACCCCAACTGAGGAGATCGCGAAGGACCTAACCCAGATCCCACACTCCACCTTTATTGACATTGCAGGGCACACCACCCACCCATTCTGGGTAACTGTGGACAGCGCGCCCCCCATCTGCACCCACTGTGATGCGTTTGGCCATAAGGCACATGTGTGCCCCATCAAAGAGGGCGTTACCATCCAAGAGCACCCCTTGGCAGCTATGGCCAGCGGAGAGGCGCACTACAAACCAACCGCAAGCACCAAAGAGGCTTTCCCGTGGGGAGCACAAGGCTGCTACCTATTGGTAAAGCCCATCTCCCCGCAGGAGTGGAAGAAGGCCAAGCAGGCCCATAGGACCATGGCCAAGGAAGCGGCCAAGGTCACCACCACCATCCCACACTCACAACGCCAGGAGGACATGGAGACCTTCATGGCAGAAGCAACTCAGGAATCCATCACCCAATCAGATTGGGAGGCCCATGCTGAGTGGGCCACTCAATCTGAGGATCTGATGGGAGATTCAATCTCACCCAATTGCTGCACCCAAGCTCCGGTTGAAACTGACTTGGGACCTATCCCAAGAAAAAAAATTTTTTTGCCCCGCTCGACAGTGCACCGACCTTATCCGCACCACAAAAAATTTGTTTGATGTCAGGAAAACAAAAAGTGAAGGCCAAAGCCAATGCAACTCTTTCTGCAAAAATTAACAAAAACCCCAATAGCGTTGCTGCTAACACCTACGCTGCTATGAAAGCCCGTGGGGACCTGGAAGAGGCTGGTGGGCCCAGGGACCCACCCCCTCGCACCTAAGGTACAGTGGGGGAAACCTTCACTATAGGGATGCTGAATATTGCCAGACTCAAGGCCTCCCCATCCTGGGCTAGGAAACTGAGTTTTTTACAAAACAATTTACCCGTGGATATCCTGGCCATCCAGGAGTCCCACTGTCTACGAGGTTCCGAGGAAGCTTGGAAAACAATGCTCCTACCATCCCTATCCTTTTGGTCAAAGCACTGTGGGGTGCTAATTCAGAAAAATAATTTTTTCAAATTCACATCCTCAGAAACATTCCTAAATAGCTGAGTGCTCATTGTCACCTTCTCGTGGGCTGACGTTGCACATACAATTGTCAACATTTAAACCCAAACGGTGCACATGAGCGTCAGGAATTTTTCTCATTGGTCAAATCCCTCCCACTACCCCCCGATTCTTTCCTAATTGGCGACATGAACTGTTGGCTAACCTCACCAACGGACCGGTGGCTGCCCTCACCCCATGCCCCACAGGGTCACGTAGAACTATGCATTCTAAAAGCCACCCTTGGGTTAATGGATGCACTGCCGTGACATGCCCCACTGCTCAAAAACATGACGCGTCCCCAAATCCACAACGGCCAATTAAGGTCCATGACCCACATTGACCTTATTCTAGCACCGGCGAAATTCCAACCCCACATCTCCCACTTCAAAACAATGAAAATGGAATTCTCTGACCACCGACTGGTCTCAATAACATACCACTTACCCATCACAGTTGCAAAGGCCCCACATTGGTGCAAAATCCGCCCCCCAGAGCTTGTGTCGCCAGGATTTTCCATGTGGGTGGAAGAGGCAACTTTGGCAAAATCGTTTGTTGCACTGTTTTGTGAAGACCCCATTCCACATGGGCAACTTTCAAAGAAGACACCATCCACCACTATCGCCATCTCTCATCCAGACGCTCACGAGCCACATCGGTGGTTATATCACATGCGCTGGCGGAATTGGCCCACTTGGAGTCCAAAATTCCAGCCTCAGGATATAGCCCTGCATAGGGCCAGAAGTGGGCGGAGGCAGCAGCCCACCTCAACGCACTTGAAAGGCAACACAAACATCGGGTTTGTGTCCAATACAGGGCCACACGCATCACTAAAGGCGACAAGTGCACCGCATACTTCTTCAAAAAAATTTTTGCACCACGCCAGAGAGTGGCCTGCACACAGGTGTGAAGATCGGATAATTCTATTGTGGACACACCGGCCAAAGTGGCAATCGAAATGCAAAGATATTACTCCGAGTTATACTGAGCTGAACCAATTCAGCCGGCCGAAATGGCGGAATTTCTCAACAGAGCTCATATCCGCACCATTTTCTGATACCCGGAAATAATGAATTTAATTACTTCGAATGAATTATGGACTACCATTCATGGTGCGCCAAACTGAAAATGCCCAGGCCCAGATGGCATTCCATATGAGTTCTACAAAAAATATTTTAAATATATATCCCCATTGCTGCTAGCCTCACTCAACCAAAGCCTGTTGGAAATGTGCCTCTTACCAGGAGGACATGAGGCCTTTACAGTCACACTCTTCAAGAAAGGGGATAGGCTAGACTTAGCCAACTGGCGCCCCATTTCTCTAACAAACACAGACACCAAAATTTTAACAAAAATCATGGCTAACCGTTTAGGGACTGTAGCATCTGCCACCATCTCTCCAGAGCAATTCAATTTCATCCCCAGAAGGTCGATTTGGGATAACGTGCACTCTGTGGCTAATGTGTGTCAGTCCACAGCCTCAGGGGCACTTGTATTCTTGGACCAACAAAAGGCCTATGATAGAGTAAACTGGGAATACCTTAGGGCCTGCCTCCAACAATTCCGCCTACCTCCCCGCTTCATTAACTGGGTGATGCTGCTCACGTAATCTGCAACAATGGCAGTGCGCGGCCCAGGTTTCCTAACGGAAGTAGTCCGTCCTCAAAGGGGCCTGCGACAAGGGGACCCCTTGAGCCCACTCTTATACAACTTCAGCCTTGACCCACTACTGCGAAATGTGAATGCCCAACTCACTGGGGTCCATGTGCCAGGCCAAACCCCAGTCAAGATGATGACATTTGCAGATGATTGCGTGGTGGGGGTGTCTAATAACAAAGATGCACGCGCGCTTGAAGCCCTCATCCAGGAATATTCCCAGGTAAGCAACGCGGCACTGAACGCCTCCAAAACCGAAATCATCCTCCTTGGTCGGTTTCAGAACTGCTGGGCCCCAGCAAGTAGTTCCCAATCTAGCCCATCTGCTCGCCCAAGTCCACGCCTTACTAACTCAAAACACACCGCTCCACTGGTGCTCCCCTTTGTGCCACGACCTACCATAGGACCGGTACACCATCTGGGCGTGTGGTTGGAGGCAGGAGGATACGCGACAGCAGTAATGGAGTGCCATATACTGGACAACGTGACGAAGTGAATCGCCTCTCTCAGAGCCCACCCTACTACCCTCACTGGCAGGGTTGTTCTTGCCAACTCTATGCTCCTATCCAAAGTCTGGTTTGGAGCCCACGCCATCCCCTTCTCCCCAAGCTTCTTCAAATCCCTGTATGCTTTGCTACAAGGTTGGCTTTGGTCAGGCCGCCCTCCACCAGTACAGCTAGAGGTCATGTTTGGCCCTCATCATCATGATTGCATGGGCCTACTTGACTTCTAAGCCCATGCCGCCAAGATCCTAGGCACCTGGATTGCGGCCGTCACTGCTCCTACACTCCCATCCCAACACTGGTCCCGTGTGGCCCACTCCAACTTCTCCCGAGCCTTGGGCCTCAACAATCCATCAAACCCCCACTCCTTGATGAAATACCTCGTATCACACACATCAGCCACAGGTCCTCACGGGACCAAAACCCACTACAAACGAATCCTATTCTCCATGCGAAGCGCAGAGTGGAGAATTCGTATTAGTGGACATACAACCTGAAGAGGCCGCCCCTCTCCTCAGTTCACACAAGAGGTACAGGGGCTACCCATCCATGATGGCGTGATCCCCATTCGACCCCAAGTCCTATCCAGGGTGGACTACCTGGACATGATGGACATCCCTTATTCCACTGAGACCCAAAAGACTATCTGGAAATATGCACACCATCCTCTGTTGCAGCCTCAAGTCCGCTCCCATGTGTGGCGCTGCCTGAGGTGGGTGTATCGTACAGCTGAGCGCTCTAGTGCTTTACACTCATCCTGTGTCGTGTGTGGCCAGTATGGAACGCTGTTTCACCGCCTGAAGAAGTGCCCCACCTCTAAAGTAATATGGCGCGAAGTCCAACGTCTGCTAGGCCAGGATCAAACACATCCCTTCAGTCTGTCAAGAGATATGTTTGCTTCATCAATGGCCTCCCCCTCCCACCCTCCCTTCGTGCTCTGATGGTTGCAATCGCCATGTGGACTATCCACACGATTGTCTTGGATGCCATCGCCGGATCCATCCCCACCCTCCCTGAAGCTGTCCACAGATTCCGGTCTCATTTGGTGGATCACTTTCAAGCGTGGATGTTTGGATATCTCCCACCACGTCGCCGGCAGCTGGTCTCCTCCTGGTTCCCAGTCTGGTTCATCAAATCAGACCCTTCCTCCACAAGTGCTCAATAGTGGCTACGCCCCCTACACACGTTCCCTCCCCCTTCCCATAAGTGGCGTTCCCACTGGCAACAAGAGATAGCATCGCTTCTCTGGGGTGCCTCACCTGGTACTAAGTTTTGTCTCGTCTGAGTCATATTTGGAAGTGTCCGTCCCATGGTCGGCCTTCCCCGCAATAAATTTAAAAAAAGAAAACTTGTCTTGTATGTAAGGTTCCAGGCCCCAGTATCAAGAAGGATAGAACATTACACCCATTTATGAGCATAGAAGGGCG
Organism: Massospora cicadina; assembly: GCA_022478985.1. Lineage (NCBI taxonomy): Eukaryota > Fungi > Entomophthoromycota > Entomophthoromycetes > Entomophthorales > Entomophthoraceae > Massospora > Massospora cicadina. The sequence goes on along the minus strand of JAKSZP010014625.1, from coordinate 38,597 downwards.
CCAACCCTAAGGCACTGCCTCTTGCCAAGATAAATGACCTGAGGCATACATTGAAAGATGGGTGGCAGCTGTTTCCCTATTTGACTCACCCAACAACCAACTTCTAAGCCTAAAAATCATCATTATTTTTGAACCAGCAGAGTATTATATACTAAAGATTAAATAACTCTGATCTAATTTTAGAGGCTTATTACTTTTATATTAACAAAGATAGATTAATATTTCAAGCAACAGCTCAACGAGGAGCATATCAGTGGGGAGAAATTTGATACATGGAGTTTCCTAGGTGAAAAGAATATAAAAATCAAGTTTGAACTAGTAAATATCAAATAAAAATGGCCAAAACAGGCTTAAACACGTTAACAAATGTTGTGGATGCCAAGGCAGAATCAAATAATAATACTCACTTCAGGACAATCAAACCTAAATTCAAAAAGTAAATCCTAAAATAGGATGATATTATAACAATACATCTTATTTCAATGCAATTAAACTTAATAAAATATCTACCCCATTCCATAAACATAATGCCCAACAGCCTAAACCTTGTAGTTATTGGGTTAATTTACTTAAAAATTAATAAAAAACAATATACATGATTTTATCTACGCGTCAAACATTTAAAATATTTCCCTGAAAATAACCTAATAGAGGCTAATAGTTTAAACATACTCCATTCTATCTGTGTTGGTAGTGGCTATATATAAAGTTTTTTACATTCTTGTGACCATCAGTAAGGCTTGAAGCACAAGGAGCGGCTCAAGCTTACCTAACACATTATTTAAAACCTCATATATATGCATCCAGTTAAAATGTTTGTCACTATAAAAAATAAGTATGTTGCCAAAAAAGAGTACCATGATGAGAATACCACCATAAAAGTACCTGTTAAAATGTGGGAGTATGACGAGCAGTCAGCAAATCCATTAACTCTGCTACCTAAAACACAAACTTCTAAAAGCTTCAGCTACGCCCTGAAGCTAGATGCCAGGTTTCTTTCCAAAAATACCCTTATTTGGAATAAGTTCCAGCTGACATGTGTAAAACAAGAAGGTTTACATGCTGCATGTCCTAAGCCTAACCTTTCAGTGCAGTAACTACTTTTAAAATTAGTATCTTTTCTACCTCACTTCTAGTGTAACTTACTCCTGTATTCTTAGGATGGCGGTGCCTTGTGGTCTAAGGATTATGTATTGGGTAATTAAGTATACACAATGGAATCCAGGTTTTTCCTTGGCATGCCTGTTTCCTGGCACTGTAAAATGCTGATTCTATGGAAAGTTTAAAAATAGTTTTTTAGAAGTTTTCTAAAGTAAAATATAAACATGAAAGTCTATATAAAAGCTTATAATCTTTAGAAATTATAAAAGTAATTTTTTATATTTTAAAATATGTTGATGAGAATATTATGTAATTGTTAACTTTTATGTACTAATCTTGCATTATAGTATATAAGGATAAAAATAAGCACTGAATAAACATCAAGTTACCAAACCTGAAGCTATAGAAATTCTTTTCAAGATAAACAAAAATTTGATAATGAAGAAACAAAATTTTAAGAAAATTAAGTAAATTAACAAAGCTTTTATTTAACCAAGGTAAGCTGACTAGAAGACGGAAAATACTGATATATGTAATGGCATAGGAGAGGTGAATTATAGTGAGATTTAGGCACCCCAGAGTAGAAGAGCTACCCCTGCTGCCAGCTGGTACTGTCAGGTATAGGGGGTTGAATGCCTTACTCTGAAAGGGTTTCCCTATTATGGAGCAGGTGTGGAGGAAGGGGTCCATATGCGGAGACCAGACTGGGAACCATGATTCAACAAGTTGTTGTTGCTTCATCCTCTTGTATCCGTATGGCCAGGCTTGAAAGTGTTCCAGTAGGTGTAGGTGAAATCTGCTGATTGTTCCACAAATGGTGGGTAAGGTTCCCTTGAAGGCATACAGTGCTATGGTGTGGATTGTCCACAGTGCAATGGGGACTATCAGGGATCAGAGTGTGGGTGGTTTGGGATTCAAGTTGGAGTAAAAGGAGGCTTCTGGAGATTGACAGCTCCTGGTCATTTTGGGTTCTTAACAGATGCGCAAATTCCCACCATATGGCTCTAGATTGGGGGCATGCTTTGAGGCGGTGGTGCAGGGTGCCCTCCACTCCACACACTGCGTATGCTGCATGAAGAGAGTTGGAGAGATCTGCTGTTCTTTATGTTCTTCTGAGGCAATACCAGGTGTTAGCTCTTACCCATGGCTGGGGGACCGGATGATATGTTAGCCTCTATATTGCCTTCTGTGCTGATAAATCATATGGGATGTCTAAAGCATCCAGGTAATCAACTCTTGCGATGAATGAGGCCACGTCATGTGTGTCCCTCTGGGGGTGGTCATCTGGTTTTCTTAGCGTGAAGTGAAGCTCTGGGCCCTCCCCTTCCCTGACTAGTGCTTGTGAGAGTGATGGTCCACCCTTTGTGCTAAATGATGTAGAGGAGGCGTTTGAAGTGAGGGGGGTTCCATGTGAGCCCTCTGCATTGGGGTGGTTTGCAAGGTATGTGAGCAGGCTGGACGGGTTGTGTAAGTTGTATAGTTTAAGCGCCTGTGCAAAGTTGGTCATCGCCGCTCTAGACCAGTGTTGTTGTGGGAGGTCTGGGGCTTGGACTTCCTCTATCCAGGTGCCCAATATGCTGTTGGCGTGGGCCTCAAAGTCTATTATGCCCATGCCTCCGCTGGAGCGTGGGCTGAAGAGTGTTTCCACCCATAAAGATGGCCAGTACCTAGGCCCTAGCCATCCCTGGATAAGTGCGCGGATCGTGGATATGAATGTAGGGGAGAAAGATATTGTATGGTAAGGAAACCACAGCATCGAGAGGATGAGTGAGTTGGAAACTGTTACTCGCCCCATTAGTCCTGAGGATCTTCCCTTGAGGGAGGCGGCGCAGTTGAAAACATGCTGTAGTAGATTGTTCTCAATTGTCTCATTGGAATACCCCCCTGTTTACAGCCATATCCCAAGGCGGTGGAGAGGGTTAGTTGAAGGAGGTGATGTGAAGGGTAGAATGAGTGGGTTGCTCCTTCGTAGGGGTTGTGAGGTTTGGGTGCTGTGGCCTAGTTGTTAGTGTATTTGCCTAGGAGGATCATTTCTGTTTTCCTTTTGTTGAGAAACGCGTTGCTCACAATGTAATATTCCTCCAGGGTGCATTCCAGCTATTGGGCATCATTGTTGTTAGTTATATCTGTCATACAGTCATCTGCAAAGGCTAGTATCTTGACTGTTGGTTGGCCTTGTGCGGTTATGCCCATGAGGCGTGAGTCAGTTATGCGAAGGAGTGGATCAATACTGAAGTTATACAGCAGTGGGCTGAGGGGTCCCCTTGTTTAAGCCCTCTGTGTGGTATGATCTTGTTGGTTAGAAAACCAAGGCCGCATATAGCCAATTGATGCGGATTCTTTAAGGAGCATCAGCCAGCTTATGAATCTGGGATGGAGTTTGAAGGCGCTTAGACATTCCTTCAGGTACGGCCAACTTACGCGGTCATATGCCTTCTCCTGGTCTAGGAATACCAGGGCTCCAGTTGCTTTGGACTGGCATATGTTGGCTATGGAGTAAATATTGGTCCAGATTAAACTTCCTGGTATGAACCCAAACTGATTGGGCGACAGAACTTTGGAGGCTATAGTGCCTAATCTAGTGGCAAAAATTTTTGTAAGTAGTTTTGTATCAGTGTTAGAGAGTGCAATTGGGCGCCAGTTGGCTGGTCCAGTTTGTCGCCCTTTTTAAACAGGGTTATGACATAAGAGTTCTGGCCTCCAGGCAGGAGGCGTTTCTCCAACAGGCACTGGTTCATTGATGCCAAGAGGAGGGGGCGATTTGCTCAAAGTATATTTTTAAATTCAATGGTATCCCATCAGGCCCTGGGCATTTCCTATGGTGTGCACTGCGGACTATGTCCCAAAGCTCCTCCTGTGGGATTAGGTTTAGGAGTTTATAGTCTGGAGGTTAACTTTTTATTCCGGCGGTGTGTAAAAATCTTTAATTTTTGGGGGTCAGTTGAGGTGTCATGGTATAGTTTGGTGTAGTAGCGGTGTACTTCCGTCTTGACCTCCGTTGGGTCAGTTGCCACAGTGCCATCATCTTTGCAGAACTGTGTTCATGCAGGCTGGTTGCCGCAGGAGTGGAATTGGTGGAAGAAGTAGATCAAGCAGGTTTTGCCTTCTTATATGAACTTACCTTTTCTTAATACTTTAATTCTGCGCTGGTGTTCAAAGATGAAGGCGTTTAGGTGGGCGGATATTTCTGCCAATTTGCGCCCCCCGTTGGGGCTATAGCCAGACTTTATAGGTGTTGAGCTTGAGGTGGTCCAGTTCCACAAAGATCTGCTTGATTGTGGCTGTGTCAGCAGAGTAAATACGTGAGGTGAGATGTCAAGTTTTATTTATTAGTTCAAATTTGAAATTTTCCTGGGTTTTGATGGGGTCCAATATAAATGGAGGTTGTAGATTTTGGGTTTATGGCCTCAGGTTCGACCCATTCAGATATTTTGGGCAATTTTATGTTTCTGGGTTTAGCTTCCTCCAGGTTGACACCTGTGGGAGTTTAGGTTTTTGCAAGCAATACCAAAATGAGTTGGTTAGAGAAATTAATCTTTTTTGTTGAGAATTTGAAGATGTTTGAGCAGTGGGTTTTGGGGAGAGGATGAAGTTGATGAAGTTCATTGAGATGAGCATTCCCACGCATATGTTGGGGCGGGTCATGTGGGGAAGGAGTGGTGACCTGGGGGGTAAATTAAAAAAGCTTAGAATTTTAGAAATATTTATGTGTTTAAATAACTGAAATTCATAAAGTAATAAATGAGTTGATAACCCTTTAAGGGTCCTGAACGAGGCCATTGGGTTTTAATTAGCCATACACCCTTTCAATCAAAGAGTGCTTTACCCATGGGCTTTACCCTTAGCTGATGACTAACTTAGTCTTTACCCTTGACAAAATATGGGTGGCCGCTGCCCCTCCTAGATTGAGCTACTAACAATCCCCAATGCCCCTCAAACCCTTTTTAGTTTTTTATCCGCTGATTTTTTATCAGAAAAAAGTAAGAAAATCACCAAAGAGACTCTTGGCCTTTTTTCACAGACTACAATCGAGCAAGGTATCTTTGATAAAGATGACTTAGCAGAATGGGCAAAAAATATTCTTCTGAATTGATAAGCCATCAATTTGGAGGCTCTTATAACTGAAAAATCTTCATCCTTGAAGCATCCTCTGGTAAACATGAAAAAATACTCCTTTTCACACCAAAACTAATTATGAGATGCTTAAATTTGTGGCGCCAAGTGATGCAATTGCCATTGCTATTCTGACCTTAAATGTGAACTTTGAAGCCCTGATGAGTAGAACTGTATAAACTTGGCACTATAAGAATAGCACATTAACTTGGGTAAAGTTTGTAATAGTTTTACTATAATACCCCCTCCCAGTCTATCATTTAAGACCAGTGCCCTACCAATATTAGCGTTCTAGGTTACTTTGTTATACTAAATAAAAGTAAACTAAAGACCCTTTTGAAATTGCATTTCTTGTTCATTCAGCCTTGGCTTGGGTCAAGCTTAACAATAACCTTTAGGTTTGAGGGGACTTAGTACTTTTTGTATTTTTTACATTTTAGGTGCATTTGAGAATGCATTTTCACCAGCATGGCGTAATGATACATCTGAGTTGAACAAAGCAAGAAATCAACAGGGCACCATTTAAAGAGTGATATAGTCTAACCTGAATGGAGTAATAGTTTAAGTTATGGTGAATATTAAAAGTTAATAAAACGCCAAGTGATTGATGACATGGAAAAATATAAAAATTTAATTAGTAACGATACAATTCATCAAGGAGAAAACATGATCATATTAAATTACCAGCCAGGATGATAGGTCAAAGTACTCTAATTTACAACCAATATAAACTTGTATTTCACTACTTTCAGCTCTAGAAACAAGTGATCCTACCTGGCGTGAATTGAGCTATTTCTGTACTGTTGTTTTTAAGAATAATATATAATTAAACTCAAAATAATAGGATCAATCTTGAACTTTTTTCATGACTTTGTTTTCAAATCTTAATAGTCTTTTTAACCCTTGGCTGCCCTACTTAAGGGTCAGAACTATTTTATAGTTAATATCTTCTGTCTACCCATTTTTATTTATTCACCTGGTTGAGTATATCCTAGTCATGTTGGGTATTAGGTAGAAAAGGGGGTTTTTAGGGGGTGGTACCCCCTTGGAAATTCAGATACAGAGTGGTCTAATCAACTACTCAAAGTTCCTTAAGCAGTGAGAAAACCCCATGAGAACAGAACCCTGACCAAAGGCCAATGACAAGTGACTGGGTGAGGGCTAGCCTCATGAAAGTTGATATTGGGCAGTCGCCAGGTCACCCAAGCCAATGGAACCAAGGACAAGTGTTGGGCGCTGGGCCTGCTAATGATGCTGAAATCACCTGATGTGAATTTGCTTGGCTGCACTGATGGATGAGGGGCTGCTGCTTTTGAACTTGCTACAAGGGGTGAATTGATGATATTGGCTGAAAAAGGGCTGTAAATCACCAAAACGGAAGTCTGGCTCATCTGCAGAGACCTAAATTGTCAAAAATTCCAAATTTGTGGTACTCCTTATTCTTTAAAATCACTTAACCAATCTAGAATATTTCACTTCCAATGAAAAATAAGATAAGGCCTATGGAGGGGACACATATGTTTGTCTCAGCGATGGTGGTGGCCATCTGCATAGTTGTAAGTGTGTATCACTCATTATTTAGAGAGGCACATAGGATGTCCAATGAGTAAAAAAAATTTCAAACACCAAATTATGATCAATCTCTCACTTGCCCCATGTCAATAACAATGTTTATGTCCCAAACATCACTAACTATGAGCCAAAATACTTGGAAAAAGACTATCAGTGGAAATAGAGGTGGAGGGTGATTTTAATGAGAGTGTATACTATGAGAAACTAGTAGTTTCCCCGCTAGATCAAGGTCCTTGTCAGGACATGGGGGATCAACTCCTAACTGACTTATTGTTGAATCAGTCCCCAAAGCCCCCAGTGTGTCAGTAGGCCCTAAGGGCTGAGAAAGCTACATTAGTACTAAGAGTATAAAGAAAAACGATAGTTTTATAAAGATAGATCCTTAATGTACTTATAGTACTTCAAGGCTAAAAGTGGGATAGGAGAGAAGATTCAGTAGAGGCAAAAGGTAGATAGGAGCAAGGCGATACATGCCTAAGATAAGGGAAATCTCAGCATAAATTGCTGATAGAGATATATATAAATTACTAATAATACAGATGGGAATTGGATATCATCAACTTGTAGTCACATGTAACAATGGTATTTGAAATACTTTTATTTAACCGAGGTAAGCTGACCAGGGGACGGGCATTATCAAAAATATGTGTAAATGAAGAAAATAAATCGAAGAAAATAAAATTTGGCACCCTGGGGTACTCAAGTTACCCCTGTTGCCAGCGGGACTGCCAGGTATGGGGGGTTGGTGTATTAATCAGAGGGGTTTTCCCCTGTTATGGAACATGTGTGAAGGAAGATGTCTGTGTGAAGGAACCAAAGTGGGAACCATGAATCTATGAGCGCCTGTTGCCTTGGACTCATATATCCATAGAGCCAGGATTAGAAGTGCTCCAATAAGTGGACATGGAACCTGTTGATAACCCCATGAATGGTTGGGACCGTGCCCCTGAACGCTTCTAAGGCAATTGTGTGGATTGTCCACATTACAATGGGTATCATTAGAGATCAGAGGGTAGCTGGGATTGATGACTCGATCTGGAGCGCGAGGAGGCTCTTTGATATAGAGAATTCCTGCTCGTTTTGGATCTTAAGCAGGCGCGCGACTTCCTGCCATATGGCTTTGGTTGAGGGGCATGTTTCTAAGCGGTGATGTAGGGATCCCTCCCCTCCACATACTGCACATGTTGCATGGAAGAAATTGGAGTGGTCCGCCAGCCTATAGGTCCTTCTCATACAGCGCCAGGCGTTGGCTCTTATCCTCAGCTGTAGGAGTGGGTGGTGTGTCAATTTCCACACTGCCTTCTTTGTGGTTACATTGTAGGGAATGTCCAGCATATCTAGGTATTTTATCCTAGCAATGGTTGGGGTTGTTGCAAGCATATCTCTCTTGGAATGGTTTTGTGGATTTCTTAATTTGAAGTGGGGGCTGGGTCATCCCCTTCCCTGTATAGTACCCATGTTCTCTATGGTCTATCACATATGACGGATAGTTTGGAGGATATGTTTGAAATGAGGGGAGGTTCCATGCGGACCATTGCCTTAGGGTGTTTGGCAAGGTATGTAAGTAGTCTGGGTGGGCTATGTGGGTTGGTTAATTTGAGCGCCTGTTCAAAGTTAGTCCTTGCTGCTCTGGATCAATGTTGTTGTGGGAGGTCTGGAGCAAGGACTTCCTTTATCCAGGTACCTAGGATGTGATTGGCGTGGCTCTCAAAAGCTATTAGTCCCATGCCTCCGCTTGAGCATGGGCCGAAGAGTGTTTCCATCCATATAGGAGGGTGGGAGCTGGGCCACAGCCAGCCCTGGATGAGCGCGCGGATTGAGGTTATAAAGGTAGGTGAGAAGGCGATCGCGTGGGCTGAGTACCATAGTATTGGGAGGATGAGTGAGTTAGCAACTGTCACTCGCCCTGTTAGTCCTGAGGATCTTCCCTTGAGGGAGGCAACGCGGGTGGATAACCGTTGTAGCAGGTTACTATACATTGTCTCATTGGCATATCCCTCTGTTTCCAGCCATATCTTAAGGTGGCGGACAGGAGTGGTGGTGGGAGGTGATTCAAAAGGTAATATGAGTGGGTTGCTCCTTCGTAGGGGGTATGAGGTTCTGGTGTTGTGGCCCAGTTGTTAGTGTACTTGCCTAAGAGGATGATTTCTGTTTTCCTTTTGTTGAGCGCTGCATTGCTCACCATGGAGTATTCCTATAGGGTGCATTACAGCTATTGGGCGTCATCATTGTTTGTTATACCTGCCACGCAGTCATCCGCAAAGGCTAGTATCTTGACTGTTGGCTGTCCTTGTGCGGTTATGCCCATGAGGCGTGAGTCAGTTATGCGGAGGAGTGGACAATACTGAAGTTATACAGCAGTGGGTTGGGGGGTCCCCTTGTTTGAGCCCTCTGTGTGGTGTAATATTGTTTGTTAGGAAGCCAGGGCCGCATACAGCCAGGGTTGCAGATTCTGTAAGGAGCATCACCCAGTTTATGAATCTTGGTGGGAGTTTGAAAGCGTGTAGACATTCCTTTAGGTATGGCCAGCTAACGCAGTCATATGCCTTCTCCTGGTCTAGGAATACCAGGGCTCCAGTTGCTTTGGACTGACATATGTTTGCAACAGGGTGTATATTGTTCCAGATTGAGCGCTCTGGTATAAACCCAAACTGGCTGGGTGACAGGACGTCAGAGGCAATTGCGCCTAATCTAGCTGCTAAAAGTTTAGTTAGAATTTTTGTGTCAGTATTGGAGAGTGCAATTGGGCGCCAGTTGGCTGGTCCAGTTTGTCGCCCTTTTTAAACAGGGTTATGACATAAGAGTTCTGGCCTCCAGGCAGGAGGCGTTTCTCCAACAGGCACTGGTTCATTGATGCCAAGAGGAGGGGGCGATTTGCTCAAAGTATATTTTTAAATTCATTGAATCCCATCAGGCCCTGGGCATTTCCTACACAGTGCACCGCGGATTGTATCCCAAAGTTCCTCCCGTGTAATTAGGTTTAGTATATTGTAGTTCAGTGGTGTGCTTTGTATTCTGGCGGTATGTATAGATTTTTTGATTTTTGTGGGTCTGTCGGCTTATCACAGTATAATTTGATGTTATAATGGTGTACTTCCGCCTTGACCTCCTCAGGGTTGGTTGCCATGGTGCCGTTGATCTTGCGGACCTGTGTGCATGTGGGCTGGTTGCCGCAGGAGTAGTATTGGCAGAAAAAATATGTCAAACAGGTTTCGCATTCCTTTATGAACTTACCTTTGTTTGGTACTTTGATTCTGTGTTGGTGTTCAAAGATGAGAGTGTTTAGTTGGGCGAATATTTCCGCCCATTTGCATCCCCAGTTGGGGCTATAGCCAGATCTTGGGGTATTTAGCTCGAGGTGGTCCAGTTCCACCACGGTACACTTAATTGTGGCTGTGTCAGTAGTGTATTTATGTGATGCAATGTGTCAGGTTTTTTTGATTAGATCCTTTCTAGAACTTTCCTATGTTATGATGGGATCCGAGGTGAATGGGGCTGTGAATTCTAGGTTTGTAGCCTCATTTTTGACCCAGTCAGATATTTTGGGAAATTTTATGTTTTCCAGGTGAAGCTTTCTCCAGGGCGACACCTGTGCGTGGGTTTGGGGTGGCAATAGCTGCACTGTAACAAGTTGGTGGTCAGAAAAATTGACTTTTTTTGTTGTAAATTTGGAAAATCATGAGCGTTGGGATTGTGGGATGAGGATGTGATCAATGCAGCTCATTGATATGAGCGCTCCCTCATGTATGTTGGGCCAAGTCATGTGGGGAAGGAGTGGTGAACCGGGGGGAGGGCATCCCATAGGCCAAGGGATGCCTTCATTGTGCGAAATTTGATGTGTCCTGGTGGATATCCCCTGGGGATAGGCCATCAGTCCATGTCAGGGTTATCCCAGCAGTTGAACTCGCCCAGCAGGATAGTACTTGGTGGGAAGGTGAGAGTTGGAATATTTTCAAGAAATTGTTTTCTCTCAGATGCTTTGCATGGTGCATAGATACATGCTATTGAAATTGTTTCCTCTTGGCATGTGATCTTTGCTACCAGGACTCAACTGTGCAGGTATGATGAGGAATTTGTAATTTTAAATTTTTTGTTATTTTGGACAATCACCCCACAGTGAGACAACCATAATGATTGTGATGGTGCGACCCTGGTTGACCAGAATCCTTCTTCCCCTTGTAAACAGTGGGTTTTGAATGGCCAAGATGTCTACAAGGGGTTTTTGCAGGAAATCCAGCTTTTTGGCTTGGGACGTTTGAGCCCTGGCTCCTGCAATGTTTAGCGTCCCTATTAACACTGAGGTGCCCATGGCGCCTCAGGAGCAGTTGGGAGGGCCCTCTGGCCCTATCCTACCATGGTTCATTTTGGCCATGCTCCGCGTCTGTACTCTGACTCTTTCAATGCCATTGTTAGTTCCCTTGATCTGACCTGATGCTTCGTGGGAATTTCAGTTTTTTAAAATTTGTGTTATCCTTTCCCGCACGGGTCTCATGTTGGTTCAATGAGGGTTGTTGATTGGTTTTGTAATTTTGGGGCTTGAATTTGGAGAATTGTGCACCGCATTTTCGCCCATATTATGGCTGAATTGTTCCTCAGTGTGTGCATGACTGATGTCACTTTGTGACTCAGTCAAGTTGCTGTGGAAATTTTCAACCTGAGCATATTGTTCTGATTGGTTGGCTCAGTGAATATCTGAAATGTCCTCCTAAATTTGTCCAGGGTGATAGTTGATTCCACATGTGCTGCCACTTCGGCTGCTGCTCGCTTGTGGTCTTTTTGTGCCACTTTACGTTGTTTATGTGTAACTGGGTCCACAATGGATTGAATTCCATCTTTACCCCAGCGGAATGGGTGGTGACCGTCAGTCATTCTGGCGAAGTTTTATTACTTTCGTCCATTGCTTCCTCACAGTAGTCTGTTTCCATTAAGCCCTCCTTTATGGGGCATGCATGTTCCTTGTGTTTCAGTGAACTGCAGTGGTTGCATATGGGTGGTGCACGTTCCAGTGTAATTCAGAATGTGGATGACTGTCCCCCAAAATTCAAAGTAAAACTCTGCTGTGTGGGGGATTCTTGACAAATCACTTTCCACTTTGGGAAGGGGTTGATCATGGCGATAGCCTTGCCTTTGCACAGGTTGGGCATCAGGCGAAATCTTTGTAATTCGAGTTGCTGAATTTCTCCATAGGCCACGAGGCCTTTGCGGAGCTCCTCCTCATTTTACCTTATGAGGAAGGTTGGTAGGGAGCGATTTAAACAAAATAAACAAAGTTTTCACTTTGTTCCATCTGGTGCGCGCAGTGCACACAATTTTTTGCCCTCAGGGAGGGCAATTTTGACGCAGACTTTTGCTGCGGCATTGGCTTCATCAGCTGTTTTAAAACCAATATCGATCCAGCTGCAGCTCATGTTGTTGGTGGCAACATACACCGCGTGAGGGAAAAGTGAGGGCTGTGCCTCACATGTTTACTCCCACAGGGTCGGGGACTCATCCCCAAGGAAGAGTCAGAGCCCATGTTCCACCTTTTAAAGGGGTTGGTTGTATTGGATGTACATATACTGATCTTGTTTTATAGTAAACATCACAAACCCAGATGGTGTCTAAGTTTGTGGTTTCTTGGAGAATTGGGTTCCTGGTCCCCCTCCAAGGAGTTTCTTGCCCTTGGTTGCACCATTTAGCGCACCACTTGATGCGACGCTCGCCCATGTTGTATTAGATTTAATAATAAAGTCGCCCATCTCTCCTGTGTGATTATCAAAATTGCTGTTCGAATTGAATCATAAGGACTAAAGTGATTGTTACAAGAAAGAAAAACTTCAAGGATTTAGAAATACTATCAGGGATTATTTCCAATAAATTAAGCTAGTAATTATAAATGGAGGAAACAGCTTTGCTTGCTCAAGATATTGTAAACCTTTGGAAGAATATCCAGAAAATCTCTAAATGAACATATAATTGGAATTTGGCATCAAGCTGGTATTTCGCCATATCCCAATTGATTTATAAAATTAGTACAGCATCCTCATCTTAGACACTGGTGTCAATATATAATCCTATAAAGTATATTAAATGTTAGTGGGGTTGATCCCCAACATTTCATTTGGGCTCAACTCAAGTTAATGAGGAGCTTGATCTGGCATTCGTTAATAATGGACTATTAGCAAGGTACAACCCCTGTAAAGAGGCTTCACCCATATAGAGGGCAAACCTTGACATTCCTCACAAACTCAAATACCACAGTTAGTCAAACATTAACAAGATATGGCATCTAGAATCTCCTCCACCTGCTGTAGATACTAAAGACCAGTATGAGAGACATGGGTATGTTTGATCCTCATGTTGAGTTTATTGTTTGGTGCATGGACAATGTTCATCAATCAATACTTCCTCAACTTTTTTGCTCAAAGGTATTTAATAGCACATAATCATTACAACAGTACCCTATATATTATGTACTCTATCATGGACAATCAAGTATCCCCATTAAGTTAAGCCTTTCCTAGTCATGTCAGATATCTTAAATAAAATAAACCTTTTTAGTAGCGATGTTACTTCAGTAGAACAATATGTGTTAAGCTGGAACAGTCAATATCTATAGGAGGTTTATATGGTCTACTATGTGCACTCTTGACATGTAAGTCTGAGTCACTTTGTTTAAAACCATCAAAAAAGTTCTACTTGCCTGTGCGAAAAAACCAGTCACACCTTCCAGAACTCTCATTTTTGCCTTGTAACTGTATTGGACCATTTCATGTTCCTTTTATAATTTTGCTAAACAGTTGTTGGGATTCCTGGCCAAGCTCAAGTTTCACATGACCTTAGATGGCAATGATAAACCATCCAAAGGTCAACAATCATCGGCCTTGATCAACGCCCTGCATGAAGAGGTGAAGACATATGCCCACACTATGCTCTACCAAAACTCTCACCAGATGGAAAAATCACCTTCACTATTCTACGTTATGTCCTAAATGGTTTGCTACACCAGCTTCAAATCCCCAGTTGTTGTGCTTGTTATTTTTGAAAACTGCTTTATCTTCGAACTTATAAGACCTAAAAGAGTTTCAACAACTATTTGACTCTTTAAAAAGTAAATTTGCTATTGCTGCATTATGTGCCTTCATCAATCAGGGGCCAGGTTCACAAACAGGGTGTATAATGTGCCACAAACCTTGAAGGCAGCTTTAATTCAGCACAACATATTGAGCTCATCTGGGTATTGATGGTCTAAGTCTTGACTCATCAAAAACCCTACCACCGCTTTACTAGACCATCCGCTCCCATCTCTAATAAAAGTTTGTTTATGTTGCTTGATAATGAGGAGCTTGTCACTAGATGCAAAGATATAAAAAATACTAATAAACTGGAAATGACTCCTGACCTAGTACTTTAGTAGGCTGCTCATATGTCATAAGTATGTGTCTGGAAGGTCGCCTCACTTCAAGCATTATACAGCAATTACCTTACAACGGAGTATATAAGTAATAGGCCCTTTGGCATTGGTCCTGACGCCTTGATTGAGTCTATTAGAACGTGCATTAATTCCATACATCTTCAGGTGTACATACTGACCATCAGCACCAGATTAACAGATAAAGGTGGCTTAATATAAACCCAAAGGGTACTTGTCAGAATTCAAAATAATAATCAAATCGAATACCTCCCTTCCAAATTAAGCCATGCTTAATCAATCATCAAACCTAACCAAGTTAAATCAATTTCAGGATCCTCCTCCCCAATTTCTGAGTCATGTGGGGCGGCGTTTCCACCCATTCGGTCAGGTGAGCAACGCCATCCATTGAGGATGCCCACAAGGAGGCCATTCTGGAAGATCAGCAAAGATCCTGAATGGATAAGGCCCCGACAATCCTGAAGGCACCAAGTCCCAACACACCCTATAAATATCAAATCCTTCTAAGCCCAATAAATTATTGAATAACTTACCCAGCTTTCCGCTTCCTTCTTGACCTTTTTTTGCAGATTAGCAGCTTTGAGCCACCTTTGGACCTTGTCGCCAGTCTATAGAACTGTAGCGCTAAAAAGAGTGGTGCTCATTACAGGGGGCTCTGAGCTGTCTCGAGTGAAAATGTCTATCACAATGGAAAATACTAGAAGCCTAGAAGACCAAACTGCTGGTCATTCAAGAAGTGTTGCTCAATGGGTTAGTACTTCATAGCATGAAATACCGGCCACTCAAGCCAAAATATTATAATTTTGAGCCACTTTCCAGTTCACCCTGCCTTCTATTGATGGAAGTCAGTACCAACTTCAATATATAACCTTAACGAGGTAATCCCCCAACTAATAAATGACATCTACTCTGCGGGTGCCTGCACTAGTCATTCCCATGCCTTCACCGTACCCTCTACCATGCAGGACCTTTACAACTCAGCCCAGCAGCCTCCAGAAGAACTCGCATTGGGCCCTGAATAATACCTCTTCCATTTTGTTAATCCCGCCATCCATCACCTACTCCAACTGGTTGGGTTGCACCATCAAGAAGTCGCATGCCAGATGGGGCTCTCCCAGGCCCTACACACCCTTCTTGTCAATTTCTATAATGTGGCCTCCTCCTTCGTCCATGACAACCACAAGGCCATAATTGATAATTGACGGCTGATTAATGAAGTATAAGACCAGGTAATGGTGTTAGACCATGGGATCTCCAGGTATCTTAGATGAACTGCGTCGGAATGTCCAACACCTCAAAACAACTTGGAATCAACGCCTCCTCCAAGTTGAGGATCTGGGAGGGACCCTATAACAACATTATTAAGAGCCGGCTTCCCGCGAATATCCATCTAGGGGAGAAGGTCCTGAAGGGCCTCAGGGGCCTGAAGGCCCTGTGGGGCATGAGGGGCCTAAAGGGCCAGAAGTTCCACGTGGACCCCCCGGGCCCCCAGGTTCCTCAGCCCCCACCGCTGCCAGCCTTGAGGACCCCTGGTGGAAGGATGTGATGACAGTCTTGGCTGTTTTACATGAACAAATTTGGAATGTAGCCAAAGGAGGTAGACTCCAGATGGATGGAGTCCCACTTGACCCTATGGTCTCCCTAGATGCCCTGTTGGACAAAATGGGCAACTTAAGTATTTTTGCCGAGCTAATCAAAGCCTGCATCTCTTAGCTGGAGCAGACTTGTCAGGGATTTGAGACCCGCCTGACCACCTCAAAGACCAATCTCATCACCTTTAGGATGACATACAATTTTCAAAAGAGCAAGTCATGGACAAGGTTTCTGTTATCTCCCTCAATCAAAATTGGGACGATGTCCAGGAGGAACTTGAAGGCCTGTGACACCAGCTAGACCAACAGGGCCCCTGCGACTATGCAGAAAATGAAATTTAGGAACCAACACCTACCCCTGGTGTTAACACCCTCTCCGCTCCTCTGGTAACCTAACTTTAAACCTAGTTTTAAAGAAAGGTTAATTACTGGCCAAGAGAGCATTGCATCCTTCCTGTAGCTTATGAAAGCTCCATGGAGGAGGCCACCAACTGGCAAATGGTAAAACATATCCACTCCTGCCTGGATAGCACGGCCTGGGAGATCATGACCCCTCATTTGAGGGATTGCACAACTTGGGATCAGGTCCACATGGCTCTAATCCAAGAGTTTATAGCAACCAAACCTTAGCCATCCAAAAACAGGCCTTCATGGGTATCCAAAAAACAAAAGGAGAAAGCCCCATGGAGTTCGCCTGCCGCTTCTATGCCCAAGCTCAACCCTTAGTCACCACAAATCATATCACCCTGGACGACGCTATTACCGCTGTCATTTCTGCATTAGGATCCTATCCTGAGGTCCAGATGTATATGATTGGCCAGAAGAATGGGTTTACCTGCATCTGAGAAATTAAGAAGGCCCTTAATGAGATCCCTAAGTCAACTCTGAACTTCAAGGCTACCTCCACTGGGCCTCTCTAACCGTCCTAGAGTCCATGTGGTCAAAAACCAGAAAAACCCTCTACCCAGATGTACTTACTGTAACGGTTCCAGGCACAGCACCAAGAACTTCTGGAAATGACTTGCCAAGGAGGCAGGAAAAGGGCAGTCAGCATGAAGGATGAGGCACTTCATGCTGACAACCCTACTCAGCCTCGAGAATCCTCTGCAGCCATAAACAAACCAGGAGCTACGGCATCAGGAAAATAAGTTTTGGTATCTAATGATAATAAAGAAATTGATACTGCTTACTCTTCTTCTAGTGACACTCTCATGTTCCTCACTCTGCCACCTCAGTTTGGAAGCCTGGTCACCCAGGTCACAGATAACTTCATAAGATACCAGTCCATGCCATAGTTGACAGTGGCTCCCCTGTGAATGTCATACCCTCCAAATTGATGAAACACATCAAGATCGCTCCCAATATGCCGCACTATATAGAGTATGGCACTGCTGGCCCCCAGTGCACCTGATCCATAGGGGCTTATTCCTCTCTATCAATACAATTCGGGAAGCTCGCTTTAGATACACCCACTGTCACTCTGGACAACCCTAGCTATGACCTGCTCCTTGGGAATCAATTTCTTAGAGACTATTTGGCAGTGCTCCATTATGACGGCGGCTTTCTATCCTTACCTGGTCATCATATCCCGCTTTTTTTGAGAACCCCCATGACTCCAAAACCAAGGTTAAATCCTGGGCTTGTCTGCTAGAGAGTGAAAGCCAAATCAATTGGCTCAAATATCATACTAGGGGTTCCCAAGTCTGACTACCCCCTCCTGCTGTTGATGGTCAAGAAGGAATGCCAATTTACTTACCTAAGGCAACTACATTCCCCCAAATTCCCAGGTCATCGCTGATACTGGGTCCATGTCAACATCCCCTCAGGGTATCTGCTAGAAATCCGAGGCCTAGACAACCCATCCCCAAATAAGGTGCTAACCTTTCCGGGGATTCTGGATCCAGCCTTTTCTGGGTCTATATCAGTGCTGTTGGCCAACCTTACTGATAAACCTAAAATAGTAGGTCCAAGCAGCCCCGCCGCCTATGTCCGCTTACTACTGGTTAAGGCTATCGCTGACATCCAGAACTTTGGGGACTTAAGAGACTTTGGCTTGGAAGCTCCACCCTCATTAGTCTGTTTGATACTAATATTAGTAAAGACCTCTCGGATGACCAACAGCAAAAGGTCCTGGAGTTGGAAGAATATTTGGACCTATTCTTGACCTTGACCTATGTTTTCAGAAGAATGAAAGGGGTCCTTCATCATGTAGAAACTGGGGATGCTCCTCCCTTCTGGTCCCAACCTTACCAAAAGAGCAAGGTCGAGGAGGCCCAGGTGACCATTGAGCCAAAACAGCTACTTGACACTGGACTCTTAATGCCCTCGCGCAGCCCTTGGGCCTCTCCTCTTCTGCTGGTTTGGAAGAAGGATGGCAGCCATTGGTTGGTGATGGACTGTTGACAACTTAACTCCATCACTAAAAAGGACAGTCATCCTTTACCTCGAATCAATGATGCCCTCCAACTGCTCACCGGATCCCAATACTTTTCCGCCATGGACCTTACCAGCGGATATTGGCAGGTTGAGCTCACCCCTGAAGACTGAGCTAAGTGTGCGCTTATAGCCAATGAAGAATTATTCAAGCCCATAAGGATTCCCCAAGGCCTTTGTAACGCTCCAGCCACTTTCCAACGTGCCATGGATGGGATCCTTGGGGACTTGAAGCTTTCCTGCGTCCTTTTTTATCTTGATGACATTACCGTTTTCTCTCAAACCTTTAATGGGCACCTCGAGCATCTATGCAAAGTCTTCAATCAGCTACAAAGGGCTTCCATAAAGCTAAAACCCTCAAAGTGCTACTTTTTTCAGTCCAAATTAGAATTCCTGGGGCACAAGGTCTCTAAGGATGGCATCTGACCTATACCGACCAAAATCGCCACCATAGAGAAGATGTTGCGCCCCCAGAATTTAAGGGATACCCAGGTATTTCTTGGCATGGTGGGCTATTACTTAAAGTTTATTCTCCGAGTTTGCCAACCTTGTAAAACTGCTGTTCTATCTCCTGCAGAAGAATGTGCCGTTTAAGTGGCATCCTGAACAATAACAGGCTTTTAATGCCTTGAGAACCGCTCTCTGTACTAAACCTGTTCTAGTTCACCCTCTCTTCGACCAACCCTTCCTGTTGTTCACAGATGTGAGAGACGTCGCCATCAGGGCCATCCTGGCCCAACATGACAAAAACCAGGTTGATCACCCTGTGGCTTACTTTAGTAAGACGCTAAATAAAGCTGAGTGAAAATACAGCGTCACCAAGAGGGAATGTCTAGCTGTCCTACTGGCCATCAAACATTTTCGGCATTTCCTCTATGGTACCCACTTTTTTTTTAACACAGACCACTCCTCGCTATGGTGGCTTCAACAAATGAAGAATCCCGATGGACAGTTAGCCAGATGGGCTCTATGACTACAAAGCTACAATTTCACCATCATCCACCGTGCAGGCACTATTCACCAGAATGCTGACGGCCTCTCCAGGATGCTGGTGCTAGCAGCGTTGACCCCCAAGGAGGACCAGCTATATGATCTAATAGGCCAACCTGACCAATGGAATTTAGAAACCCCAGAGGTCCAGGCTGAAGCTAAGAAGGATGCCTTGTGATACACAAATCAAGTATGGGCTGCTTTACAAGAAGGTCAACAAGAAGTGGCTCCCTTATATCCGCCCCTCCTCCAGAACTGATGTTATACTGGAAGGCCATTCCACCGTGGGACATGAGGCCATCAAAAAGACTCATGAGTGGTTGAAATCACGATGCTACTGGGACTGCATGATAGAGACTATCCAGGAGTTCTTGGAAGCATGCATGGCTTGCTGATTGCAAGACCGAGTTAACAACCCAATTCCAACATTCAGTGTGTGCCCCAACTGTTCCCTTCAATGTGGTAAGCATTGATGTGGTGGGCCCTCTTCCCGCTGGGTTGCATAGCCATAAATATATTATCCTAGCCGTGGACCATCTAACCAAATGAGTTGAAGCGATTTCAGTCCCAGCTGCTACTGCCAAGGCCACCGCCATTTTCCTCACTTGATCCATTTTCACCCAGCATGGGTGCCCCTAAACCTTTCTCTTGGACAATGAATTAAACTTTACCTCCTGGGTAGTGCAAGAACTTACCTTGCTATTTGACACTACCCAGAGTTTCGCTGCACCTTACCACCCCTCCACTAATGGGGCGGTTGAATGGACTAATGCAACTCTTATTTCCATTATTTGGAAATAAGCTGCCTCAGACCCTGCTCGTTGGAACCACTATCTACCCAGCGCCTTGCTTGCCTACTGAGTAAGCTATCACTGAGTTATCAAGATGTCCCCATTTGAAGCCCTATATGGTCAGGAACCTTGGCTGCCAAGTAGCATCCAGCCAATGCTTGAGACCTCCACTCCTGAGAACTCTGATTTAACTATGAGGGCTCTAGCCAATGAAATTGTCTGGCTTCAAGCCCAAGCCACTCAAGGCATTATCACCACCACTAGAAGAAAGACATCCCGATCTAATCTCAGATGACCCTCCTTACCAAATTTTCAATTAGGTTACCTCATTCTCTTTTATCACCATCGACCTGGAGGCTAACAGAACAAGCTCGACATACTTTGGTCTGGACCTTATAAAGTTATTCATAGGGTGAAGTCTGAGTACTCCATTGCCAATGTCAACTAAGGGACCGTGGTAAATCGGGTGCATGGTCAGTTCCTGCAGCTGTATTCCCCCCTCCAACATGATATTGAGGGGGCATTATTGGAATTTGAGACAATAATCAAACTGAATACTCCCTTCCATATTAGGCTGTACCAAATTGGTTGTCAAACCTAACCAAGCTAAATTAATTTTAGGATCCTCCTCCCCTATTCCTAAGTCACGTGGGGCGGCGTTTCCACCCATTCTGTCAGGTGAGCAACGCCATCCATTAAGGATGCCCACAAGGAGGCCATTCCAGAAGATCAGTAAAAATCCTGAATGGATGAGGCCCTGACGATCCCAAAGGCACCAAGTCCCTACACACCTTATAAATATCAAATTCTTCTAAGACTAATAAAATATCAGATAACTTACCCATCTTTCCGCTTCCTTTTCAACCTTTTTCTGCAAATTAGCAGCTTTGAGCCACCTTCAGACCTCAGCGCCAGTCTAGAGAACTGTAGCGCTGACAGTATTAAACTTGTAAAGCTTATAACAAGCGTAGCAAACAAACTTCTGGGCACCCTCTTTACCTTGGTAAACCCAAAGGTGCCAGAAGTGTCATAAATCTACTCACAATCATGGAGCTTGTCATGGATAAGTGCCATCAATATTTAGTCCACAATGACTTGTACCACATGCACTCGTTGACAGACCCTTAAACCCACGTCAGCTCAGCTGTCTTACGCCCATGCCACAGTGATGCTCATCCAGTTCCTCAGCCAATAAAAATCCTACTACAAACCAGTACCACATACAAAGCTGGTCCCAATGTGTGCACCATCATTCATTTAAAATAAATGTAGTTGCGCTTACTTTTTGTCAGTATGATTATAAAAAATAGAACTGATTGAGTATCAGTGAATGTCCTCATGGACACTGAGGCCTTGAGAAACTTTATTATTTAGTGTCCCAAGCTTAGTATTTGACAGTCACAATCACACCTGTCATTGATGCCTCATGAGTCTCAAAGGTCATGCTACCCCTTTGTGATCCCTTGCACTTCTCTTCCCATAAATTAAGAGTAGTACACCAATTTCTCAGTTATCTCCCATATAATATAACTCATGATCTGTGGAGTGTGTTTATGGCTCTGTCAATTGAGTTCATTGATCTTGAACAGAATAAGATTGCCTTCACCTCATTTTACCTCTTGGGAGAGATTTCGGTACTTCCCATGCTGTTGGAGGGGAACTATGTGGCAGCAATGGTATAGTATTCCTCAACTGACGTTGTACCAGATCTACCCACCATGCCGCTATCACTGGATCCGTTTTAAGGTTATCTTTTATGTGAGTGGTGCCAACCAGCTTCCATAACACTTCTAGTTTAGTTTGTACTTTGATCTGGCAGTGAACATAATCAAAATCAATTGCCCTCTGTACCCTTATACAGCTATTAAGGACCAGACCCTAAAAGGATAGATTTACAATATGTTATCCAAGGGCGGTTGATCAAGAAGGCATTGCTAAATTTCCTCCTGTTGTTTTTGCACAAAAACCCAATGGCTCATTGTGGCCATGCATGTATTATGGGCACTGTCATGTTCTGATTACAAAATTGAGGGGACCAACTCTAAAGATAAAGCTAATCAACAGGAGGCTAAAAGGTAAAATTAGTAGTCCTTCCTGACCTCAAACGTATCCTAGACCAGCGCTGGGTTCAGGCCAGATATGCCCAGGTTGGTCTAGGGGATGTGCATGACGCTCAGCCCTGTGTTGTTGCAAGGGCGTTAAAATGAATTATCTGTATAGTATACGGTAATGGTTTGATTTGGTTTCTCAGCAAATGGGGTCTTAAACCTGTTCAATTTTTGAAAATTTTGAATTGGGTCAGCCATTCCTACAATCAATTACTTGAGTTTAGGCAATCTTTCTCTATAGTACCCGGCCAATGGAAGCGTGCACTTATTGGTGCACTTAGGCTTATATCACTTCCACTGTTGGATGATTCCCCCAATTGTTTAATTAAGTTCCCTGAGACCAACCTTCTTTGTCAGTCAACTTTCATTCTAATTGTAATCCAGGTTTTTTACATTTTAATTTTAATTTGGGCGAATCTGTGCACAAACCTCTTTGGGGGAGGTCTCTTATAATATCAACCATTGTATTTGCACAAAATTAAACATTGCATCTGGTGCACCACTGGGCCGCCCTGGTCCCCTCCAGACGGAGGCACTCAAGCCCTCCAGCTCAGATCCCCACTTGGATATGAACTAATCTTTGGGTATAGCCAAGTCTTGTTGTTTGTTTGCTATTTATCAATAAATAATGCGTTGTACACCCTTGCCCTGCGTTTCTTTAGTTCCAGCACCCTCTGCGGGGCTATTCTCACCATAATTATACAATGAGTTACATGGCTATGTGGATGTGTATTATGCATCACCTCTCTGGAAATGGATAAATTATAGACACTCTCCTGATATCTTTCAACCAACCACTTTATTTTACGTGCACAAATATTATCTGTGTGGGGCTTTTGCTGAGTGCAAATTAGATGCGCCTTTATTTTGTCAAGGTCTCAACAGGGATAACCACCATAATCTCATTTGGCTGATGGTTGGGGAGTCTTGGCGTTATTCTTGCTACCTCCAACTGGGAAGTTCCCATCCTTCTTGCTTGTACTTGGTGCATTCAGATGCTTTGCGCTCCAGGAGTCATATTTCCTGACTTTCCACAAAAATTATCAAAAACAACATAATTAAAATGAATTTTATCAGCATCACATTTAGACGGTGCAGGCAGGATCATTGATGAAGGGCTTGGTGGCGATGTTCTTGGATAAAGATGCCCAATATGCTGCTTAAAGGGGTATAGGGTCATTCACGTTCCAAAACGCGTTTTATAAATGCTAATTTTATATATAAAATTAAGCTTAATATTATCTCTTGTGGATCTAGTTTGAAACCAATTTCAGTATATCAGATCACCCCAGAAATCCGCGCTTAATCCCTACCATGATCCGCAGAACACAAGTGGTGTAAAAGGAGTTACTTAATCAATAGAAACTGTTTATGCATCATGTCAGGATTTCATCAAATTCTCTTGTTTCCAAAAAATCTACTTCATCAATTTCCCTAGCACTATTGGAAGGAGAGAGTAATCTATCTAAATTTATCAAGTTTAATAAGAAAGATTAGTTTCATCCTGATCAAGGTTAGAAGATTTGATCGCTCAACAATTAATTAGATCAAACAGATCCTGAACTGTTACAAAACCTATAAATATTTCTTCCTTCCGATAATAAAAATTAGGTCAAATTATAACCTGTTTTTACTTTAATTTATCGGTTTTTGAAGAATCCATTCAAAGTAACTTTGAGAGAAAACCTTCTCTAAGGGAGTGTAATTCAAAACTTCCAGAGTGGTGCTCACTACAGGGCACTCTGAGTTACGCACCAGTGAAAATGTCTATCACTACTAAGGATTCTCACTTTTCGCCTGAAGAAGCTCAATACCATGAGCAAGGCAGTATTTTACAATGGGTCTTTTCAACTAGAACCGAAATCCCCAGAGTACCACAAACATTAGAATTCCAGACCACCCTGGAGATTTATGACCCTAATTTAATCTTTACAGCAAACTTTTAAATCCCTTCCGAGGATTTACAAAATATTATCAATCAAATGCTTAAGGGAGAGTTAATTCCTGGAATCCATTCCACTTGATCTCATTCTAATGCTGTACCCTCTATCTTGCGAGAAGTGTTGCAAACCTCTCAAATGCCAGAATTTGGCACCAAGCAATACTTTCATCAGCTTTTACACCTTACATTATACCATTTTTTACCAGTAGTGGGAATGCATCATCAAGGGATTCTCAATTTACTAGAAGGACTTTATTCCTTGAATAATTATGTTACCAAATTTTCAAATCCACCTCTGAGTTTAGCAGAGATAATTGAGATGCCTTCATTAATAATCAGACCTTTCTCAATGAATTATATCAACAGATTATTCAGCTTGACCATGGAATTTCCAGATTTGTTGAATTACAGTTCCCAAAGCAAGTCCAGGAAATTCAGCAAGAATGGAAAGAGGGAATTTTCCAAATCTCTGAGTGTAGTCATTCAATGGAAGAAGAAATCAAAAATCATCTTTTTTCAATTGGAGCAATTATACTCTGGAATCCAAATACAAGTCATCAAAGTAGAGAAAACCTATGGTTCTATAGGTCCTCCTGGGGTTGAAGGACCTCGTGGTCCACCTGGGGCGTAGGTTTTGTGGACCTCCTGGCGTTTATATGCCCTGCGGACCACCAGGTGTGGATGGAGCTCAGGGGCCCCCAGATGCTGATGGGCATTTGGGGTCCCTTCAACAAATTGACTCTCTATTGAGCATTATGGATCACTTACGTGAGCAATTTTACAAAGTGGCCAAGGAATGTAACTTAACACCTGATGGGGTAACGATTGACCCTCTCCTGTAACTTCAGTCTCTATCTGACAAACTGAGTAATCTGGGTAAATGGGCGAAGGACACAGACATTTTGTGTCAAGCCTACAAATCTAAAGGCAAGATGCTCCAAGAAAAAATTGAAACATTGTAATTTAAGTATAATGCACAGCAGGAGCAAATCTATGAACTATCTTGTCAGTTGGATGAAAAAGTGGGGCATGCTGATTTGAATCAATGGATGAGTGAAATTCATAATGAGACTGTCAGGCCCTACCTCCATTTTCTTCTCAAGTCTCTGATTCTAACTCTTATGTTTCTACTCAATCTGAACACCCTAGAGTGCATGTTTTGACTGTCAATGCTCCAATGAGTTTCAAATAAGTATTTAAAGACAAGTACTCTCTTGGGAAAGGCAGCATTATATCCTTCCTCTATCTATATGAGAAGGCTCTAAGTAAGGCCACAGATCATCAAAAAATGAATTACTTACCTAATTGCCTCAATCAATTGTCCCAGGATATCATGGTGCCCCACTTAATGGCTTGCTCTATTTGGTCTCAGGTCAAAGAAGCGTTAATCAAAAGTTTGGGAGTGAGCAAACATTATCCTCTCAAAAACAGGCTTTTATGGGTATACAGTCCCACTGGAATGAATCTATCAAAGATTTTGCTCATTGGTTCTATCAGGAAGCTCAGACTTTGGTAGCTTGTGGTTGGTTATTTGGATGATGCAATTACTGCAGTCATGTCTGCTTTTACTTCTAGGACTCAGATGCAAGTTTACCTTCTTAGCGTAAAGAAGAATTTCTGAAGTATATTATACATCAAGGAGGCCTTGTTGGAATTGCCTCCTCGATTTTCTGAAAAACCCCAAGTTTGCGATTCTTCAATACTTAGTCACCCTAGAGTTTACGCTGTGCCTGATAATACTAGAGCATTTCAGTGTAATGACTGTCATCTATAATTCCATTTTGAGGATCGTTGTTATAAGAAAGAAGCTGATGAGAAGAAGAAAAAGGATAAACACAATAAGATTCTCCACATTAATAATGATATGAGTATGCAACAAGAACTTCAAAGCCTTGTGGAGTATAATAAAGATGAACATTCCTATTACTCCTTGCCCTCCTTATTGGCTTTATCCTCTCAGTTTGGAAGCACTATTACCCACATTGATTTTCGATTAAATCAATTTGATGATAAGGCTATTATTGACACTGGATCCCCAGTGAATGTTGTCTCATCAAAGTTTATTAAGCAAATCAAGTTAACGCTTGATATTTCCCATTTTAAAGAATATGGCACCGTGGGACCTCAGAATACTCGGTCAATTGGAGCTTTTTTGGCACTTTCTCTAAAGATTAGGAAGTGAACTTATATGATTCCTGCTATTGTCCTTGATAATTTAAGTTATGACCTACTTTTGGGGACTCAATTTTTGTGGGAATTTGATAAAATTATTAATTATCACAGTTCATCACTTTCCCTTTGGGGTACAGAGTTCCTTTACTGTTATCTGACCCTGCTCATACCAAACGTCAGTTGTGTCTTCTGGAGGGGTCTAAAAGATATTATTTTATTCAATATCATGTTAGAGACCCGCATGTAAGTATATTTCCTCCTTTGGCAGATATTGAAGAAGGGATGCCTATTTTTCCCCCCAATAAATTAGTTATAACACTAAAATCACAGGTAATTATTAATACTTCATTTCATTTTTTATTCCTAGAGGACATTTATTACAAGTCTAAGGCATTTTAAACCCTTCTGCTAAAGAAATCTTGCCCTGTCCTGGAGTATTGGATAATGCTTATTCTAATTAATTATATGTTTTATTGGTGAACCTTATCAATGAACCAAAAACAGTAGATCAAAACCATCCCATTGCTTATGTCAAATTTACTGCCCTTATCTTGGTTCTATGAGTTAAACTTTTTGGAAGCTTACTTGGCTTTGTGCTAGAAAGTGAGCAGATAATTCTTACTGTGTGGCCTACAATTGGAAAGCACCTCACTAAGGAACAGGAGAGACAAGTACTTCAATTATTAGAAAAACTCCACCATTTTTGCCAAGAATACTTACAATTTTGGAAAAATGAAAGGGATAAAGCATTCTGTTGAAACTGGCGATCATCTTCCTATTTGTGCTAAGCCCTATTGCAAATCTAAAGTGGAGGAAGCCCAAGTTATCAAAGAAATGCAACAACTATTGGAGGCTGGAATATTGAAACCTTCTAATAGTTCTTGGGCCTTTCCTTTGTTGTTAATCAAGAAAAAGATGGTTCCCTTCACGTGGTTATATACCATAGATAAAACACTATTACTCATCAAGATAGCTATCTGTTACCTCAAATTGATGATTCTCTTCAGTTGTTGGATGTTTTAATTTATTTTTCTGGAAATGATTTAGCCAGTGGGTACTGGAAAATTGAATTATCCCCAAAAGATTGCGCTAAATGTGCCTTAATATCCAGTGAAGGTCTATTTGAACCAACCCGCATGCCACAAGGATTGAGCAACGTGCCAACAACTTTTCAACAAGCCATGGATGGAATGTCATGAGATAAAAAGTCACTTGTGTTTTGGTATATCTGGATGATATTACCGTTTTTTAATACTTTTAACAAACATTTGGGTCATCTAAAAGAAGTTTACAACCAAATTCAGAATTCTACTCTTAAAAACTCAAACCTTTCAAATATTCATTCTTTAAAATGAAATGGAATCTTTAGGACATCAGGTATCTGCTAATGGGATTCAACCCCTCTCATCCAAATATAAACTATTCAAAAAATGTCTGCTCCAACCTCCCTGCGGGATATTCAAGTCTTTCTTGGCATGGTTGGGTATTATTGGCAATTTATACCCAAATTTGCTGATATGGCTGAACCGTTATTCCCTCATTACAAAAATGGGATGCCATTTGAGTGGAGCTCAGCTCAGGAACAGTCATTCAATTCCCTACAAATGTCCTTGACTAAGGCATCTGTTTTGATTCATCCCTAATTTGAAAAGACTTTTATCTTACATACTGATGCCAGCAAAGTCGCTATTGGAGCAATTTTATCCCAATGCAATGCAGAGCAAATTGATAATCCCATCGCGCTTTATAGAAAATCATTGCCCAAGGCTGAAAGAAACTACAGTGTAATGGAGCGGGAGTGCTTGGCAGTGATTTTAGCTATTAAGCACTTCCATCCTTTCCTTTATGGTAATCACTTTAACATTATTACTGACCAATATTCTTTAAGATGGTTGCAATATATGAAGGATCCTGATGGGAGATTGGCCCTTTGGGATCTAAGATTACAAAATTACAAACACTTCAATTGTGCATCATTCAGGTACTAAACATCAAATTTCTGATGGTCTGTCCTGACTATCTATACTGACCTTAGATCTGGGATAGGAAGAACGCCTATATAATTTTATTGGACTGGAATTGTTGGATCAAGAATCTGAAGAGGATTGAGCTTTTCTAAATAACATTACCAAAGATACCATAATTTTAGAGACTTGTATAAGCAGGTCAAGTCCAAATGGTTACCCTTTTTGCACCCCAAATCGCAATTTCATGCTGTTATGGAGGGACATGAACAAGTAGGCCATAGCGGATTAAAGAAGACTCAAGAATGGTTGAAAACTCGATATTATTGGAATAACATGACTGAATTCATATGAGAGACCTTTAACTCAGGTCTCTTCTGTAAAATCTATGGAGCCACCAACCCTACTTATCAACATCAAGTTATTCCCTGGACCAAAGCATTTGAAGTGGTAATCATTGATGTAGGCCCTTTCTTGGGGATTACATGGCCATCAGTATATTATTATGGCAGTTGATCACCTCACTAAATGGGTTGAGGCCATTTCCATTGCCACCCCTTCTGCTAAGGCTAATGCGATGTTCCTTTACCAACACATCATTACCCAACATGGGTGTCCCAAAGTCCTTATGTCCAACAATGGGACTAATTTTACCTCTCAACTTCTACAAGAATTATCCAAATTATTTAATACTACCCAACAATTTGTTATTCCTTACAATCCATCCACAAACGGAGCTATCAAACGAGTTAATGGAACTTTAGTCTTAATTTTTGGAAAATAGCTTATAATGATCCCTTTTGGTGGAACTTCTACTTACCAAGTGCCTTATTTGCTTATCAAATAAGTTATCATCAGATCATCAAGACGTCATCTTTCAAATGCATATATGGGCGAGATCCATCAGTCCCTTCTAGTATTCAAGCCATAAATGAAGAATTTATACCCAAAAACTCTGATTTGATTATGAAAAATCTGGATGATAAAATTATTTGTCTTCAAGCTCAAGCCATATAATTAACGAGAAAACTACACAAAAGGAGACCCAAAGAAGTAATTAGCATAAACCCACCTTACCTGAGTATCAGATTGATGATTTTGTTATGTATTATCACTCTCAACCTGGTGAATGTACTGAGAAGTTAGGATCCAACTGTTCTGGTCCAAATTGAGCTATATTTAAAAGGGATTAAAATACTTGATTGTTTATGTGGATACTAGTATAGTGATAAATTGAATTCATCCCAGATTATTATTAATTCACCCTCCTCCACGATCAAATCTTGAGGGGGGAAGTGTTGGGATTTCGCCAAATTCCCTTGATTCTGAAAAGTCTACTTAATCAATTTTCCTGTAACTATTGGAAGGAGAGAGTAATCTATTTAAATTCATCAATTTTAATAGGAAAGATAAGTATTATCTCAATCAAGAAATAAATAATTTGATTTCTCAACAATTAATTAGATCAAATAGATCCTGAACTGTTATAAAACCTATAAATATTCCATTCTGCTGATAATAAAAATTAGGAAAAATTATAACCTATTTTACTTTAATTTATCTCTTTTTGGAGAATCCATTTATAGTAACTTCAAGAGAAAACCTGCCCTATTGGAAGTGTAATTCAAAGCTTCCAGACATCTTCTGAAGATATGGTGGGATATGTGACCTCAGTGGTAGAGTGGCCAAATATCCATCTCCATTTTTGATGCCAAAATGTACCCTGGAGGCATGCTTAATCCTGAAGTTTGTATGGTGAATTGTTGGCATTGTTTTCTATTAGTAAAAGCCATTCTGGATATTTTTTGTTGACTGCTACCCTTTCATTCTCTTTAGAAAGGATCAGCGCAACTATTTTGATAAATACAGGAGCTTATGAGAATTTTATTAAACCAAGACCTAGCTGAGTACCTTGAACTGAGTTACTTGCCAGGTGGTATGGTTAGGGGGGTGTTGGGATTTTTTCCCATATTCCCAGCCTGCTAGATTACCAGGAATCACTAGGGATAATTTTCTAATGCAAGGTGAATTGGAAATCGGTTGACCCTGATTTCAGAGTAACTATGTTTGGGGGATTTTAGGATATTCGCCTGGTTATATCCATTGAGGATCAATCCAGATGAATGCTCATGATCTCATCAGGTGGAGTTGCTGACAAAACAGGGGCATCTGATAGTGATTAATTATCAGGTGTACCAATTGGGATTGGTTGGGTTTCATCACCTACTTATTGGGAATTTAAGTAGTAAGTTGTGAGGCGAGTGATGCCACCTGCAACAAGTGAAATAATCAGTTGGTTTTCAACCTGCCATAATTGGTAACAAGTCCCATTACCTAAGCAGGTCACTAGCCAAATATGGTCGGTTTGCTTAGATCAAGAGGAAAACGTTAGGGACATGTTTTCCAACTCTTTCCATTTTAGGTATCAAGGATGTCCAACGATGGAATCATAGCCAGGATGGGGAAGACCATTACTGCTGATTGAGGATGGGTGATTCAATGGCAATTGCTGCCGTTTTATTAAAGAGGTGTCAACTTAAGGTTAGTTGACTGAATCCCCATTATAAATTTCCTAGAATTTGCTAATAAAAAACAATTTCTTTAGTTATATAGTTTTCATCCAGTATATAGTTTAAGTAGTGAACTTTATCAGCTTTCAATTGTTTTATTCTTCTCAGTGATATTATTGCTGTTTGCAATAATTGGGAGACTCTTTAAGATAAATAGTAAGGATCTGAACGGGGATCCAGAGAAGAAGCTGGATCAAATTGGAGATCCCAATCAACTGTGTGCTGAACCAGAGAAACTGTAAACAGGGATCTAAGAGTAGATTTAGTTAGGCGGTACGAGGGAACAAATCCCTATTTCAAGACATCATAATTATTTTGAGCGGGACTACTGGCTGAGCGTTAGGCTGAGATCTAAGAATTCCACTCAACTACGGATAAAAGTCATCATACTATTATCAAACAGCTACATCAACTATCATAAAACGCAGAGAATTGCACAAGAACTGAACCTGTGCAAGTAATAAGTTTATAGGGGTTATTGGACGAATAGTAACCAGACCTATATATATAATTATAAATTGGTGCTCACTACAGGGTTGTAGTTTATTAAAAACTTAGAGCATGATGCCCTATAAAGATGTTTCTAATTCTGGCAATATGTTACTAGGGAAAGTAACATTAATGAAGATAGAACAAGAAGTGGAGCTCCAAATGAAGCAAATTGAAGATACTCAATATTTGGGAAAAGGACTTGCAGCCTAGATATGGAACTATCTAGTGCTGCAAGGAAACCTGTTTCACAGGACATCTACTTGAGATGAAGAGTATCAGCAGGGCCAACTCAGGTTGAAATTGGGTCCACTTTAAATAGCCCTGAGTAGTGAGTGTTTAGATGAGGCTTTGGATAAAAATAGGAAGCAATCAATCAAAAGAATTGGATTGCCATACCAATGAATATATTAAGTCAAAACAGGAAATGATGATCCAAGATAGTGTAGAAAATCATTTGACTCAATAACACTCAACTATGATAAGAAGTTGCTGGAGATGAGTTCATCAATTCAGGAGAAATTGGATGAAGCTAACGAGGTCAAAACGACCTTTGTAATTAAGGATGACCATTAAGGTCAAAAATCATTTTCTGAGGAAAAACAATTTGAACAATTGGACGGAACTGTTGGCTAATAAGATATGAGAATTCAAGATTCAGTTGCCAAAATATGATATTAAATTCAGAATCTGTTGGATGAATAACCAGTCATGATTAAAGGCCTAATAATCTTATATTATTGTCAAAGTCGGCAAGAGTATCCTATACATGAAGTGACAGCGTTTCTGGTCATATAGTGAAGAAGGCCAATTATAATCAGAAGTATTGAGCCTAAGAGAAAATAGTTGCAATGTTCCCAGCAGACCTCTGAACCTTTAAATGGTTATGTCCTGAGATTTTGGTCAAGTCCCAGAAGGGGACCACTGAACCAAATGGATGGTTAAATCTCAAGAGGACAAGATTTTGAGCCATAATAACTGGTAGGTCAGAACTACCTAGGACCCAGTTTGGATGAAGTGGAAAAGAAGGACCTCTGAACCTTTTTGTAGGTTGCAAGTCCCATTGCAAAAGAAAAATACAAAAAATATAAAACATATAAAATATCAAAAATCAATTTAATTGGTCCATGATTTTTGGACCTAGGAAGCGATGAGAATCCTGATGGCTGAATTGAGGAAATTCTACGATTTTAGGTTTTTCAATGAGACGAAATTATTGGCATGGGTAACTGAGAGTATCAACCTATTAGTTTATTGAGAGCAACTCGCTGATCTGACGGAAGGACAGCAAGAGGAGGTGCTCAGTTTGTTCAAAAGGTATTGGGAAGTATTCACCCAGGATGACTATGATTTGGGATGCTCAAGAGATGTGATCCACTAAGTTCAATACTGGGGAAAATCTGCCAATCAGGATGAGACTAATTGATGGTCGAAGGCAACTGGGCAGAGGCTTCTCATCAGAATGCAGATGGCTTATTTTGGTTACCAATGGTCCAGATGGCATACCCGCAGGTGTTTGAGTTATTCCAGAAAATGCTCAATGGATAAATTGGGAATGAGCCCCAAGAAATCCAAGGTGTGCTTCAAAAAGTGATGTAAAACACTGAGACCATGGATGGACAAGTGTTTAAGATAATTAATGGGAGGCAGTTACTATTCTTGAAGCTGTCAGAAAGAGCAGCTATCATTTAAGCCGCTCATAAGGTTGTCAGGCAATGAAACCTGAGAAAAACAACTGATCATATTCTCCAATACTACTACATGGTTTCAATCAACTATGATGTTGCCGACTATCTAGCTTGTTGCATGGAGTGCTAGCTGCACAAGCCACATAAGAATACAACTGGATACCAACTGGTCCTCCCTGGATTTTCCTGGCGTACAGTGTCCATTGACATGATGGGACCGCTGATGATGAGCACAGGGGTAGTCAAGTACATATTATTTGCTATCAACCATCTGATTAGATGGGTAGAGATGAAGGCCCTGGCAAAAGTAGATGCTACCAGCAATGCAAAGTTCATCCTGGATCAAGTAGTATATTGACATGGATGCCCGCAGGTCCTGCTTAGCAATAATGGGACAAACTTTAAGTCTCATGTGATCCTGAGGTTGAATGAGATAATGGAGATCAGAGGAGTCGTGTCTGTACCCTACTGGACGGAGATGAACGGACTGGTAGAACAAGTGAATGGAATGCTGGCCACAACGCTGAGGAAGCTGGTCGCAGGAAGAACTCCCATGTGAGGAGTGTACCTGAGTTCAATGATGTTCAACTACTAGATCAGTCATCATATGGTGACGGAAAAAATGCCACGTGAGTTGTTATATGGGAGGAAGGCCACGTTGCCACCATTTGTATATTTGGTTGTGGAACCAACATCAGGGATGAGTGCCAAACAGTGCTTGACATAATTGATTAATATCCTAATTGAGATGCAATTGCAAGCATTTGATACTCCGTTGAAGAAAAGGATATAAGCAAAATTGATGTACAATACTAACTGACTGGCCTTAGCAGAATATCAGATAGGCGAAAGAGTGGCTTATTGCAATACGCATGGTTTCAGAAGAAGAAACAAACTGGTTGCATTGTGGTCAGGTACATTTGAGATTATTGCGAAGATGGTGACTGACGCCTACTCCATCAAGAATCTCTTGGATGGAAGAGTTGTAAAATCAAGTTCATGCTAAGTATTTGAAGCAATGGATTGATGGAAAAAAAAGAAAAGAGTTCCCAAAGGACTGATGAACCATTAATTTGGTCATGTCCTGATGATTAGTTCAAGTCCAAAAAAGGACCTCTGAACCAATATAGATGGTTAAGTCTGAAAAAGGACCTCTGAATCATAGAAAACTTAGTAGGTTTAAGAATACCTAGGACCCAGTTTGGGGGAAAATAAAGAAATATGGACTGCTGAACCAAAACAACGTAAGTCCCATAGGAAAAAAGAAGGAAAAATAAAAGATTGATAAAAGATATTGGTAAAAAAGATGTTTAAAAAACGCATAGAAAACTGATATATTTTTATAATTTTAATTTTTTGTTGATTATCCTCAATATGAGGATGATTCCGCCTATGTTGCCTCTTGGGGGAGGGAGTATGGATCGCAGTAGGAAGGAATAGCCCATCAAAGTCTATGTGAGATCAGACACTAGCGAGGGCTAAACCTACACAAAACCAAGTTCTTTTAGTGGATGCAGATCCCTGCGAGAAAGTGATTAGGGGAAGGGATATTGAGATGTTGGAAGAAGCCAATTGCAAAACCCTGGAGTGGGGAGGAAAGCAACATTATAAAATGGGGCAGTCAGCAAATAACCCCAAGTAATCCTAGTATGGTACCAGAGCTGGAAGATTAGTCTTGAGCGCCTGCTGACGGGCTTTGTCAAGAACACTGGACATATGGGCCAGCAGCAAATAAGAGATACTGAACAGGGGTTGCCAAATAATGCCCCTATTAAAGCCATCAGTGTAAGATACCAAATGGGAAGCGGCGGAAATGAGATAGTCATGCAGGGATCAAATGGCATCCTGCAAGAGATGACTATGGGCTTCTTGGAAGCTGAATCCGAAGGAACAATGGAATTGAGTAGAGGCTGGAAGCTTTGTGGACCAACTTCAAAGAACTTGGATGGAAAATCAAAGAGCTTAAGTGGTAACATCCCAATCTAGGATGTTCTCAAGATTGAAAAAGTTTAGTGCTAGGGATAAAGCCTTGGTGACTTAGGACCTCAATTCATTGTAGGGAAGTTCAAAATGAATACTGTTGCCAATAATGAGCTCAGTAGCCATGATAGTGGGTTTGTAATATTGTCTGAGTTGGAAGAGAAACTCAGGAATAAAGTCCAACTGGCAAGAAAAGAGCAATCAAGAGCAAAGGGCATAATTTCAGGAGCATCCACGATGATGTTTGGCGCATCTGCAAAAGGAGTTGAATCCAGGAGAGTTTCAACTCCAACTCTGGAATTGACAACAGAGGAAGAATCGGCTGATAGTTGTTCAAGACAATTGCTAGCCTGGTTTTGATAGGATTGGTTACCATTTCTGGTAATTTGATGGAAGTACTAGCTGCTAGTGCCAAACTAGGCGTATGAGTCCTGGAAGGACCATAGAAGAGGTTTCATTGCGCATTCCAAATCATCTGCTGGAAGAGCCAAAGATCTTGATCAGACAAACCGTTGAGTATCTGTTGGTACCATGACTCAGTATTCACCAGATGAGCTGTACAAGAGGGGGTATGTTGGACTTATATGAAAGTCGACATTATGCACTCTACAATCCATTAAGCTCTAAATTTGAAAAATTAATCTAAAAATTAATTGGATAAGCTCTCCAGAGAAGAATTAAGAATGATATGAGCCAACGGGTTATAAGAAGAAGATAACAAGCGAACACTAATAAGCATTCTTAATTGGGCCACAAAATGAATATTGATGGCAAGAGTCTCATGTCTAGGATAAAAAGAAAATCAGGAAATCAAGGACGCCAGACCAAGAATCCTGATTATGACAGCAGGTCATATGCCATGATGCGGAAAACCAGATCCTGGGACTGATATCATCATGATTATTGATCATCCCAGCATGACAGTAGATCATGGGGACCACGCTCTGAGTAGGCAGTAGGAAGTAGAGGGAGGAAAAGAGCTGCATGCTGAAGGACATTCTGAGCAGTGTTAAGTATTGATGGCCATACTCCGCTTGAGTAAATAAAATATTCAACCAAGTGTCCAAAGCGGTTTACCTACCCTGGTCCTTTTCTCGCTGGAAATCTAGGCAAGAGGGGGGATGTGTTAAGATTTTTGTCCATATTCCCAGCCTGCTGTATTACCAGGAATCGCTAGGGAATAATTCTCTAATGCAAGGTGAATTAGAAATCGGTTGACCCTGATTTTGTGTAACTATGTTTGGGGGATTTTAGGATATTCGCCTGGTCATATCCATCAGGGATCAATCCAGATGAATGCTTAAGATCTTGTCGGGCAGAGTTGCTGAAAAACAGGGGCATCTGATAGTGATTAACTATCAGGTGTACCGACTCTATTTAACCGCTCAAAGTCACTTTTGAGCGATTTTAAATTTAAGTTTATTTAAGAACAGCCATCTGCCCAAACCTATTCTTTGATGTCCTTGGCTCTGCCGCCTGCCACCCCAGTGT
Organism: Massospora cicadina; assembly: GCA_022478985.1. Taxonomy (NCBI): domain Eukaryota; kingdom Fungi; phylum Entomophthoromycota; class Entomophthoromycetes; order Entomophthorales; family Entomophthoraceae; genus Massospora; species Massospora cicadina. The sequence continues at coordinate 2,190 of JAKSZP010014625.1, read as the reverse complement.
GGGGCAGCAGTGCACCCACACCTAGCATTTTCCGCCCTGCAGGCAAGCGCGTTTGGACAGGCTCAACAGCCCGCCCACTGCTTCCAACCGTTTTGTCCCCCCACGGGACTTAGTGCTCCACCCGGCGCGCGTCCACCCTTCTCGCCCCCTCGTCTCGCCCTCCCTCGCTCTGCTATTCGCTATTGCCTCAGAGTGGACTATGGGTGTTAGTTCCCATATGCCAATAAGGCAATTATTGACCTAGCCACTACAGCCTTTGCGCCAGCTGGCTTTATAGACTTCCGCCCTTTTAAGGGCTACTTTGACGTTGGGAACCAATCTGAGGAGGATGCTGAAGTGGCAGCACAAACTCCTCTAATTTATAAAAAAACCCATTCCCACAACCCATACTCGCCTCCCTTCAGACACCACGCTAGTGGTATCCTTTGCAAATCTCCCATCCCACCTTCCACCCCAGGTTTTGTATGACCAGTTGGTCGCGGGGCTCATGGCTTATGGCACAAAGGCCAACCTCATCTTTGCCATTCCATCTGGTGCAGAACGCCTTGCTGCTCCTCGTGCAACAGCCACCATCATACCACACCACCCTACCATAGCCCAACAAATCCCACCCCGCGCTAATGTGGCTGCAGCGCCTGACAAATTCTTCTGGGCTCGGGTCAATAATGGTAGGCAGATTTGTTCCCTCTGCTTTGGCCTTGACCATGCAAAAGAGCATGCCCTCAGGCCAAGTCCGCTGCTGCAGCTTCTGAGCCCTCCTCTGGAGGTTCAGTATGGGGCGCTTTGCTGCCCTCTCCACCCTCAATCTCGTTCAGTGGGCCCACATGGAAAATCAGCCCCACCCAAAACCTCCATCCTCACTCTCCCACCTAAATCTATGCCAGCCAATCAGAGCAATGCTTGGACCAACATTCGCACTCAAGCAGCTGCCCATTCGCCCAATCCTATCCACTCAAATTTAAACGCCACTATTCCAGTGAACCAAAATCCATGGGATCTATTGGCTGAAACTGACAAATCAGGTAATGTCCTCATTAGTAAGCATACAGGTCAACCTCTCTGCCATGGTGATTATGGCTGGGCAGAATTTTTCCTTCCTGACTTCGATGAAACCCCTACCCCTCGCCATTTTGCTCCTCTACCCAATACAGCCCCCTTCCAAAGTGACCACCAGCTCGCCCTAGCTGCGGTGGCCTCTCCTCATTGCCCAAAACTACGCACTGCGGTGGCTCAGTCAGTGGCTCAGCTCCAGCATGGCCTGCCCACCATCTTCTTCCCTCCCGACTTCCCTGAATCTCCCTGCAGTGACATCTCAAAACTATTTGATGATGCTGAAATTGCTGTTATGAATGTCGCAACGCTTGCTTCATTCAACCCCTCAGCCAAAATCACCCGCCACAGTATCTCCCTTTTCACCCAACTTCCTGAAGCCCGCAAAGAAGCTGAAGTTCTCCTCGCAGCTTTTGTTTAAACACTTTCCCATCATTATCTTGATGCAGAAGTGGAAAACTCCTACTACGCTGACCTCAGCCCCCACTATGCAGATGCCCCAACGCCTTGGCTCTCTGCTCTGATCTTGTACTGTAACCAACACCCCTTGATCGAGGTGGGTCTTTCTAAAAACCAACCCCCTGACCCCTCCTCACCCTCTGCCATGGTGGGTTAAGCAGTTTCTGCTTCCCACCTGGTTAGTAGTTTTTTTGCCGTTTTGAGTGTTGTGATCGGTACTGTCCATCCCCTGGTTGGCGTACCTTGAATAAATTGAACTATCAGGTGTACCAATTGGAATTGGTTTGGTTTCATCACCGACTGATTGGGAATTTAAGTAGTAAGTTGTGAGGCGAGTGATGCCACCTGCAACAAGTGAATTAATCAGTTGGTTTGCAACCTGCCATAATGGTTAACAATTCTCATTACCTAAGCAGGTCACTAGCCAAATATGGTTGGTTTGCTTAGATCAAGAGGAAAACGTTAGGGAAATTTTTCAACTCTTTCCATTTTAGGTATCAAGGATGTCCAACGATGGAATCATAGCCAGGATGGGGAAGACCATTACTGCTGATTGAGGATGGGTGATTCAATGGCAATTGCTGCTGTTTTATTAAAGAGGTGTCAACCAAGGGTTAGATGGCCAAATCCCCCCATAAATCTCCTAGAATTCACCAATAATAAAAAAACAAGTTCTATGGC